>NIVC01001412.1:35000-167397 GCA_002269645.1 Macrostomum lignano | reverse complement strand
GTTTCTATGTTTTTGTTGCCTGCCATCTTAGTGCCCTAGTTTGTTGATTTAAGTAGTTTACTAAAAATTCTTTTATTCATGATTCTATTGGGATAGTAGGGCTACCGCTACCATTGTTGGGTTTTGCATTGGAACTTTTTCCCTGGTTTGGCCTTTTCTGTCCACCTTGAGGTGCCTTAGTGACAAGGATTTTGTCATCTCCTATTTAGGGTTTGGTCCATTGTTAGCTTTCTTTTTGCCTTTTGTGGTTTTGGGTTTTTACCTTTCTGGCCCCTATATATTGCCCCCCTATTTTGGTCTTTTGTTTTTCTTTGTGCTGCATGCTTTCTGCAGCTATTATTTTTGTATTTGCTGAACCACCTGTGGCCCTATAGCATGTCCCAATTTCTGCATCATGGCAATGATTATTATTTATACATAATCATATTTAATCTTGTAAAAAAATTTATAACCCTGTCCTTCCTTCTGACTTACTTGTTTCTAATTTACTTTTTTTGACTCTTTGATGCTTGGATTGTTTATTTTAACTTCAGTTTAATAGTGAGTTTATAATCTTTATTTATCAAACTTAAACTACCAACTAACTAGCTAACTTATTACTGCATCTCTACTGGGAAACTTTGTAGTGGCTTATCTAAACCTAATATAATAAATACCAAAGAAACCAATATTATTTAAGCATAGTTACTATTTGATCTATAGGCCCCTACACCTAGTCTATCTTGAGTACTTTGTCTATGGGACAAAATAACCAATTAATGTCAATTCTAAAAAAGCTCTGAGAAATTAACATTTTGTATATAAATTACAATGGTGACAGCACTACTCTTAGACTTAGTAAGCATCAATAACAAATTTTGACATACATTAAGTTTATAGTGTCTAAGGGCCCTACATTAAAAATATAATGAGAATTAAATAATTGTTTAAACTATTAACAACAATATGCCTCATATATAGTACTAAGACTAAGACCTAGGCCTAAATTAAAAGAATGTTTAAAATGTTAGAATAATATTATCATTATCATGATTCATAAATACTTATAAAGGATATTTTCAACAATAGTTATCCTAGGCCATCCTATGCCCTGAGCCTGAGGCAGTGAGGCAGAGTTTATTGTTTCAAAGCATTCTGACAAAAGCCAAAGGTAATCATTATTGGGTCAATCAAAATGAAGGCATAATCCTAGTTTCCCACATTAAATTATTTTGCGTTAAAAATCAACTGAATAAGTTAAAACAAGTTAGTCCATAGCAGTGAATAGTCCGCTGAGCTCACTAAATGGTATAATAATGAGCAACCTAGAACAAGTTGCCGAATGACTTCTCTAAGTAAAGGCGGCGCCAGAAGTACTTGTTCAGGTGCAAATCAAAATAGGCCGTCGCTAGTGCCATTCATCTTCTGGAACTTTGCCTTGACATGCACCAAAGTCCCTTCAATGGTATTCATATGCAAAGTTCCTAGTTTGTAGTTTCTAGTTTCATAATTCTAAAGTAGAATTATGAAATAATATAACGAAGTAAACTAGAACTATGTCAAAAAGGGAAAAGCCTAGTATCTCAAAATATTCTCCCAAGGCCAAAGCTGCCTTGAAATAAAATCTTCACTTGTTGTTAACAATAGTCTTGACCATTTAAGAGCCTGAGCGTGGTTACGATACGATACGATCGTTCCTTCTTACAGATCAAAATTAATTTATTTAACTAGTAGTGGCGGGGTCAAGTAGTTGTGTACAGTACGGTTTAAGTTTAACATTTAAATAGTTTTTTTAAACTGACTCTATTAGAAATAACGTAGCTTATTTAAACAACTTTTTCAACTTTCAAACAAGTTTAAACAAATTTATTCAATAGTACTTAGACGTAATAGTCAATTAAATAAAAACTTATTCCAAATTACAGACAAATCTATGTTTCATAGCTGTCGTTTAGATTTTGAAATAACAAAGTTTTTAGATAGAATTATTTGTTATTCAATATTGATTTTTATATGTAGTAGATAACTTGTGTGTGGCTCAGAAATGTGGCGGATAGTGCATGAATATATGCATGTACGTACCTGTAAGCGCATAATCTAAGAGAAATAACTCATTATAAGATGCAAGCAATATGACGCAGCTTGTATTAACAGTCTTTCTAGCTCTTAGCATTGTAATCTGCTGTGCAAATATAACAATGCAATAATTTACATGCATTTGTAGAGTTAATTGTGCTATTACAACGATAGTACGGTCTACATGGCTGCTAACCTGTGCAGCTCCCAACCAAAACAGGCATTCATACTATACTGAGCTCAACACATAACTCACCCAGCTGCCCTGCTGGCCGTTTCATAATATTTAAGTGAAGCTTATAATGCTACATCTCAGCAATGCATATTATGCAGCTATAATGCAGATATATCAAATACATAACTTACTGTAATACATTTATGCTGTAGCTTGCTGTGTTGCTACTTCCTTATTTATTGGTCCTCTGTTTTATTTAAAGTACATTGCGTTTGCTTGACTAAACCTTAAGCGGAGAAGCAATTGCTAATGTATAACTAATGTATGACACAGCGGCCTAAACGTGAGCATGTAAGCTGAGGCAATACACATGTACAAGCCAAAGGCCGAATACCATAGCTACGCAAACCATTCGAGCATCGTCCCTCCCTCAATCCTTTTTCTTCTTCACCCACGTTCTGACGCGGCGCCACCGACTGCTATTGTGCTGCTCCTTGTTGCGCTTTGACTTCGCTTGAGTCTTGGATTCGCTCTCCTCACTTTTCTTCTTGTCTTTTTCGAAGTTGTCTGAAAGTTCAGACATTTCCAAGTCTTCTAGTGACTCATCGTCATCATCATCATCTTCGTCGGAGTCCGTCTTGTCGGAATCCTCTTCGTCATTTATGTCGCCCAGAGTTGGGTCGTCATCGAAGAAACTTGTCCAAACTTCTGGCTGGTTGGGACCCTCGGGCTCCCTGCCAAGCAAGCTCAGGAAACTGCGAACGATGGACACCAAGGACCACAATAACACCATGAAGGCGTTCCACACGATGCACATTGTCATGCCGAAGTACACCTCCTCGACTGGTGGCGGGTCAAACTCCGGTCGTACAACCTCCACGAAGTGGCGATAGGCGGGCTTATCCTCAACCGAGTGAGAACCTGGTTAATGGAATGGGGTCATAACTATACAGACGCGTGGTAATTGAGTCTACATGATGATGGTGATGATGATGATGATGATGGTCAACCAAAATGAAAAAGTCGAAACGCACAGCCTTTACACAGTATTTACCTCACTGAATGCTTGTACAGTATGACTGAGAAGCTATAGCTGCATGTCCTAAAAGAACCATTGCATTTCTTCTAGCAGTTTTCCCGAGCTCACCCAAGAGAGTCCGGTAGCAGACGTACTCGCCGGCATCGTTAAGCTGGATATTTTTAACGGTGAGGGCGCATTCGTCTGTAAGAGAGGGGCCGCGCTCTACACTGGCACTGAAGAAGCGCATGCTTTTGCCATTCAGAGTCCACAGAATATTGTCCTCCTTGTCAACCAGGTTGCAAGCCGGTCGCTCGAATGTCACCAGGTCCACGGGGCACTTCATGTATAGCGTTTTGCCGCTGAAAGGAATCGGTGAAGTGCGTGAATAACAACTGAATATACGCGGTAATCTCCTATGGTTTATGTACTGTGCATGCGAATGCTGAGATGCAGAAGTCAAGAACAAGGCAAAGTTTAATAAATAAAGTAAATAACAACACTAAGTCAAGTACTCAGGCTTGAAAAATTGGGAGACTATTAATTGGCCATCATGTGATGCTGTCCATGACGCTGATGGGTTCGGACTCGAAATTTGACACGCATTTAAGAGGTAGTACAGCTCATAGCAATACAGTTGAATTGAATGCAGAGCCGTATGGGTGACTTGGCCAGCTGCACTTTTCCTTACTCCTTGGCTATGGACTTCCTCAGTTGAAAGACTAAACCTCTGGATTAAAAAATGCTGAAAAAGCTTGCTTGAAGCTGAAACACCACTTGGAGACACGCAAGCAATAAGCCTTTCAGTTAGCCATGCGCAGCCAGAGCTTGGTGCATCTGTTCAGAGGAAAAACGCACGAGAGTAACGTAGTAGTAGCTGCGCAAAGCTAGCTATAGTCTACCGATGCACTTAAAAACTTTAGCTCAACCTGAAAATAGAACTCGCATTTTAATAAACAATATTTAGAAGGGCTGTGGACACACCCAGGCAACGCCTTCGCAGACACAAGCGCGCGGACACAGGCACGCACTAATACACTCGCTTAGACAGGGTGTAAAGCAGTCCTGACTTTCTAATCGTCAGGGCATGCACACTCTCTGTGTGCTGAGGTTTGGCCCTCGCAGGGTGCGAACTGCAAATGAATTTGGTCGCGCACGACAGTCGGACACCTGAACTGCTCCGCCCTCATATTTAGCTCGTACAGAAAACTTCTAGTTTATTTGGAACTCAGAGTGGACCAGCGGTACCCGAGGCGCACCTGGTCACAACGCTGCGCTGCGGCACCACCGGTCTGCGCCGGATCATGTTGACTAGCCGCTTGAGCTGCGCCACCAGCACCTGACCCATCATGCGCAGCAGCTCCAGCGGGTCGGCGAGACCGCACAGTCGGACGCCCTGCTCCCGTTCGCCCGTGTTCTGGATCTTCGTTACCTCTAGGCTGGCTCTGCCCTCGGCACCCACAGTCTTGTTGGGCAGGTGGTGCAGCAGGGTGTAGTGGCAGGGGATGCGCAGCTTGTACAGCATCACCGTGCCCATCCTGTCCGTGCCCTTCTCCGTCCAGCGCAGTCCTGCTGAGTAGAGCGGACGGCGGCCTGTGGTCTCCCGCGCCTCGTCCTGCGAGATAAATCATAAATAATAAGTATAAAGCCAACATTTTATGTTGAGATTTTTCGTCAATTGGCCCAGTCAGTTGAAGAAATTGACCCTCTTGACTCAGCTGCAGGGGGCTCCGGGCATCCGGATACAGCGGGAAGGCGTTGACGCCCATTCCGAAAGTTGACCCTCACTCTTTTAAGTTGGAGAGTAAACTAAAAAGCCAAATCCAACAAATTCAAATCGAAATTCTCTTGCTATTAGCAATCGAATTGATTTTGCAAATCGTCCGAGACAGATACGATATGAAATGAGACCGGATCCGCGCACTGGCTTACAAGTAGCTGCACCTTGAGCCGCATCGCCAGAACGTGAAGCAGGTACAGCATTGCCAGGCCATCGCCTTTCCTGTACTCAAAGTGCCTGGTATTGGCCAGGTAATCCCACTGCAGTTTGTAACTGTCCTTGAACAGCCTGAGCCGTTTCTCCATTTTGCTGAGGTCCAAGTCAATAACACAGCGCATGAAGCGCATTCGAGTTAGCTTGGTGCCTTGGGGAATGAGCGGGTTGCACGGGATGCTGAGATTAGCTTGGTGCCTTGGGGAATGGGGAATGAGCGGGTTGCACGAGATGCTGAGATTAGCTTGTTGCCTTGGGGAATGGGGAATGAGCGGGTTGCACGGGATGCTGAGATTAGCTTGGTGCCTTGGGGAATGGGGAATGAGCGGGTTGCACGAGATGCTGAGATTAGCTTGTTGCCTTGGGGAATGGGGAATGAGCGGGTTGCACGGGATGCTGAGATTAGCTTGGTGCCTTGGGGAATGGGGAATGAGCGGGTTGCACGAGATGCTGAGATTAGCTTGGTGCCTTGGGGAATGGGGAATGAGCGGGTCGCACGAGATGCTGCATGAGATTAGCTTGGTGCCTTGGGGAATGAGCGGGTTGCACGAGATGCTGAGATTAGCTTGGTGCCTTGGGGAATGAGCGGGTTGCACGAGATGCTGAGATTAGCTTGGTGCCTTGGGGAATGAGCGGGTTGCACGAGATGCTGAGATTAGCTCCATCTAGTTATCATAGCAACCTTCCATTCAAGCAGACAAAATCGATCGCTTCTCCAGAAGGCCTGTTCCAGGACTCACCGCATGCTGGCGACCAGCTGCTGAACTCCTGCAGGTTCGGGGGTGGCGCCCACATCATGTTGATATTCAGGTCTTTGAACACATTTTTTGGATAGCGGAACTTCGGCAGGGCGCCATTTGCAGTTGAATTCGGAATCAGCGCCTCCATGGGAACCGCTTGGAGAGGTTCGGGCAATGAGCGGTACTGGTAGCGCAGGTTCGGCTCCGAACTGAACATCCTTGCCGGTGTGACCTTTGGCGAGAGAGGCGGCAGCCGCTCACGAACCGGGACGCGGTCGAAGTACTCCAGCGAGTCGTAGACAAAGTCCACGTGATGGTAAGTGGCCCCCAGAAGTTGCAGCACGCGGCTCTCGATGCTACCCTTCGGATAGGTGGTCCCGACATTCTTGAACACAGCGTACGTTCCCGCCATCTCTGGCTGAGCGGGTGTTGGATTAGTCAGAAATTATGATTGGCACTGCTGGGGGTCATGGGGCTCTGAGATTTCGTCAATGCACAAAATGTTGCCACCGGCCGAGGTAAAGCTCCCGTGCACCCGATGATGTAACAGCGCGCAAGACAGCCTAAATGCTAAAATGCTTGCATTATTTACCTTAAACTGTATGAAGCGAAGCTGTCCGGTCCTTGTGATGCACAGCTGGCTCTTCTGCGGTAGAGTGACCACATCTATCCACTTAATCTTGTCGGAGATCTCAGGCTGCAAGTGCATCCAGTCGGGATTCGAGCCGACCACGGGATATTTGAACAACGCCTGGTGTTTGTTTTCACTGCGCAGCGCCACTTTCCAGTGCATGGATTTGATCAGCTGTGACAGCTGAGGGTTGCCAGTGTAGGTTGGCGTTGCATTTTATTTTTTGATCTTAATCAAAACCGAGACTTTCATGACTACAAATTCAATTTTGAACACGCTTTGGGACGATAGATTAGGCGACAGACGAGCTGGGTGACAGTGGTCGGTTACAGTGGTTGGTTACAGTGGTGGGTTACAGTGGTGTGTGTGGGGTTACAGTGGTGGGTTACAGTGGTGGGTTACAGAGATGGGTGTGAGGTTATAGTGGTGGGTAACAGTGGTGTAAGTGCGGTTACAGTGGTCGGTTACAGTGGTGAGTGTGCGGTTACAGTGGTGGGTTACAGAGATGGGTGTGCGGTTACAGTGGTGGGTTACAGAGATGGGTGTGCGGTTATAGTGGTAGGTTACAGTGATGGGTGTGCGGTTACAGTGGTCGGTTATAGTGGTGGGTGTGCTGTTACAGTGGTGTGTTACAGTGGTGAGTGTGCGGTTACAGTGGTGGGTTACAGAGATGGGTGTGCGGTTATAGTGGTAGGTTACAGTGGTGGGTTATAGTGGTGGGTTACAGAGATGGGTGTGCGATTATAGTGGTGGGTTACAGAGATGGGTGTGTGGTTATAGTGGTGGGTTACAGTGGTCTGTGTGTGCGGTTACAGTGGTGGGTTACAGTGATTGGTGTGCTGTTACAGTGGTTTGTTACAGTGGTAAGTGTGCGGTTACAGTGGTCGGTTACAGTGATGGGTGTGCGGTTACAGTGGTCGGTTACAGTGGTGGGTTACAGTGGTGTGTGCGGTTACAGTAGTCGGTTACAGTGGTGGGTGTGCTGTTACAGTGGTGTGTTACAGTGGTGAGTGTGCGGTTACAGTGGTCGGTTACAGTGATGGGTGTGCGGTTACAGTGGTCGGTTACAGTGGTGGGTGTGCTGTTACAGTGGTGTGTTACAGTGGTGAGTGTGCGGTTACAGTGGTCGGTTACAGTGATGGGTGTGCGGTTACAGTGGTCGGTTACAGTGGTGGGTGTGCTGTTACAGTGGTGGTTACAATGATGGGTGTGCGGTTACAGTGGTGGTTACAATGATGGGTGTGCGGTTACAGTGGTCGGTTACAGTGGTGTGTGTGCTGTTACAGTGGTGTGTTACAGTGGTGAGTGTGCGGTTACAGTGGTGGGTTACAGTGGTGGGTTACAGTGATGGGTGTGCGGTTACAGTGATGGGTTACAGTGATAGGCGCTGACCAGCTACCTGCTTTTCGTTCTCGCTGCAGACCTCGGACTGCAGGATGGCACTCTGGTTGGCCTCGAGTACGTAGAAGTGGTTGCATTCCCGGGCCGTCTGCTCCAGCTGGTCCAAGCAAGCCTTGGCCACGTCCTTGCCGATAGCGTTCTTCACCGGCTGCTTCATGGAGGCATTTAAAGTAGTCGGCAGGTCCTGGCCGCTGCTCAATGTGTCATTGCCAGACTGGCAGAAAGTCAAGCCGAGTGACTGGGCCCAGCCACTGGCCGCCAGCAGGAGCAGAAGAGAGCAGCAACAGCAGACAATATGCGGGCTGGCAGTCATTTCCATGAAGCTGTCCTCCAAGAGTCGAATGCATTCGTGCTTGTCAATAATGGTATTAGCTAATAATAAGCATGCACTCGGGGCAAAAGAGCCGTTTTTGTCCATGGCATTCATTCATAGCAAACCAGTAGCTTTATCTCAATGATTTTAACAAGTTTTGACCATCGTAAATTTATATTATACACTATTAGCTTCCATTTCCTACTCTAATGAGTCTCAGGGTCTCCTTCGTGAGCCTTCACACAACCTTCCACAGCTTCCCAGGCTCTTAAGATAATTCATTTTAATTTAGATGAATGTGAATGAAATACGAGCGTGTGTAGTACGGGATTTAATGATTCAGTTATTAACCTCATGAACAACTGATGATAGCTCGTAATAGTGAGTCATTCAACTGATAGGCTGATCAGATAAGCTGCTGGTAGTCGAATTCCAGTAAATATTTCTCATTCTCATTCTATTCTCTTCTGAATTCCATCGATAGGGTATTTTCTATCCAAGTGAAGTACTTTCTGCCTTAAGGGGGTATTATCTACCCAAGTGGGGTATTTCCTACCTAAGTGGAGTATTTTTATACGCCTATGGTTAGGCGGGCTTTCTCAGCATATTCTTCACCGCCCAGAGCATAGCAGTACAAAGACACAGCAACCAGGTAAAGTAACAGGTGACCAGGTGACCAGGTGAAGTATTCGAAGATGACGATCGGAGCACTTGCTTCATCGCGTGACTAAAAATAAAATAAGGAAACTCATACAAGTCTCTTGAAATTTTGAAACAAACTTGACAACAGATTCGACTCAACAAACTCTTCCAAATAATATTTATTGATATCCGTCTGCTGCAATCAGGCTTAAATAATCGCTTGTAGGCGTTTATCGTGTGAAGGTTAGGGGCTATCAACAGCATACATGGAATCGTACTGCATGCATATCCTAACCGCAGTAGCATTTGACTTCAAGATACGCTCAAATTTTACAGAGGCTGTCGAAAGCTGACGAACCTGTCAAAAACGAGATGTGAATAACAAACAATGTGTACTTCGTAATAAACAATTGGTCGGTAAACAGCGGGCCACTCATTTTTCCAGCCCCAACAACAGGATTCGCCACTGCTTCACTGCCTCACTTGAACCCGAATTCGCTTGCACAGCAGCAGCAGCACTGCGGCCTGGACCACGCCTGCCAGAGCGATGATGTGGATGTACTGATCGAGCACGTCCTCCAAGTCGGACACGAACTCGTCCTCCGCCATGAACCGATTATTCAGGCCCAATCGCAGCAGCTGGAACTCGCGAAAGTACCACGCGTCGTCCAGGATGTTGTCCTCTTCGGCGCGCCAGCCCGCGCCCCCGGCCAGCTCCTCGACACTGACGTCGCCCAGTGAGGCCAGCACGCAGTCCATGTGTCTGCCCTGCCGACGGCGGTTCAAAGTTCGTGGCTTCGGTGTACTAATTTTTTCATTGACGAAGAATGGTGCGCGGTGCAACATACATCTCATGCAGCGGACAATTCAGAGATGTTTCAGTGAACACTAAGGACCATTTTTGTGCTGTGAAAGAGCAAACTTTGCGGGAGATCCCATGATGACAGGGACTAACAACATGTAGGCAAGATCTAACAAGAACTTTTGGGACACCCGTTGCTATGACACAACAAACTCACCAAGCAGGTCTTGAAGTCCTTCTTGGACCCAACGCAGCTGCTCTCCAAGGAGCAATTCCTCTGGCGGTGCTGCAGACCCACAGAGCAAGTGACTGAGCATTCAGTCCAGGGCCCCCAGTCCATCCAGTAAGGCTCCGGAGGTGGAATCTCGCACAGCGATCCGCTGTACGACCGGCTGCAGATGCACTCAAAGGAGCCCTGCAGGTTGTGGCACTCGCCGCCGTTGCGACAAGGCGCGGAGACGGCGCATTCGTTGATGTCGCGGCAGGACGGCTTGCCCTGCTGCCTTGTGAGGGTGAAGCCCGTAGAGCAGATGCACACAAAGCCGTATATGCTGTCCGTGGGGCTTCGGCGGCACTCGAAGTCACCGCAGCTGGCCCGGTTGTCCGGTTCAAGGCACGGGTCGCGCGCCTCCTCGCAGCGGAGTCCCTGCCAAGCCGGGGGGCACTTGCAGTTGTACGAGCGGCCTGCGGGCCAAGAGAGTCGGTGCCGCTGCTGAGGCTGCAGATGAAAGCTAACAAAGCCTCAGTCTTACAGGGGGTGCAGGCAGGCATTTGCTAGGAAAAGCAATTTTATTCCGTCCCAGGCCTGACTACTTCGAATTATTTATTTGTAGTGAATAGAGCCGCTAGAGGCTCAGTACCCAGTGCACCCAATGCGCTTCGTCTGTACTCAGTGCGCCCCATTGTTTCTTGGACCCAACGCTCACAAGCATGACAAAGCGGTTCTCCGTCCTGCAGGTATACGCTTTGCGAGTAATCTATGTCTTTGTGATATTTCGGGTTTATGACGGGGATTGCTATTTTGGTTTTCGGAGTTATGATACATGTATTTCGAGTTTATGATATTTCGGGTTTATGATGGAAAACGATTTTCGAACCATGTTTTTCCGGGTTTGTGATGCCCCCCCCGTCCAGACAGCGTCACCACAGGACAAGTTACTCGTAGAACACTTTGTAATCATCAAGGTAACCGGGACTCTGCGCAGTACACAGATTTCATAACCTGTAGATTAGTGTAGGAAGATTAGGTCAGGTCTGCCCCCCGCCCTATTCATACCATGCGAGCTACACGCATAGTAAGAGTGTTTCTGCACGGATTTTAAGCGGGGTCTCAGTCAATACCATTCATGGTCACGTTTACACTCAAAGATCCTGCCACGAGTTCTAAATCTTTTCCAAACAAGACTTTTCTAAACGTTTCTGAGGCGCCAAGTGCTTGCGTCTAAATGGGCTCTGATGAGGGGCTCTAATAGGCTTTGATGGTCGTGATTGAGCTCTTCTAAAGATTCTTCTTACGACAGTAAAATTTCAATGGCACAGTTGCCCCACTTGTGAGGCGCTTACCAATGAGCTGCTCTATTTCCGGAGACACACCTTCGCATCGTCCATTGTTCAAGCACTCGCTGTCCTGCCTGCATTTGAAAGGCAGGAGTTCGCAGACCTCCGTTTCTATGTTGTACTTAAAGCCAGACGTGCAGGTGCAGTAGGCAACTCTGGCGAAAATCTTCTTCAAAGCTTTGAACTCATCCGCAATCTGTTTTTGGTACTTGTTCTCTTCGTGCCGATTGGGTGGCACGATGGCGTAGCAAGAGGACAACATGTTATCTCCGGAGCAGGCATGCGGGTTCTTGCACGGGTCTGGGCAATATTTAGGGTAGCCATATATGCAGCGGCCGTAGTACGCCAGCACCGTGGCGTAGGCAGTCGGGGCAGGATTTTTATAGTACGGCTTATTAGAATGCGTTAAAGTAGAGTATAGAATTCTGCATTCAACCATCAGATGGTTGAGAATTGCTGTTCTGGCAGCGCCCGTTGCTATGTAGTCATGGTAATTCATATCCACTAAGAGCTGTACGATGATATCATTGTAGCCGGCAGGATAGCCAGTATCATAACTAAATAGGGGTGCATTTTTGGTTAGAATTTACCAATTATGAACTGTGTGTGCCAAACAGTTACTATGAAGCTTTAATAAAGTTTTTACAAAGTTTATTTGTATCTTTGTTTGCCCTGCTGTGTCACGCGTTTTAGTTGGCTATTAAACATCTTAGAGCAAATTTTGATTACTTGATAATAAGCGAGAGTTAGCTCGTATCTGCGAAAAGCCGGTCGCGGAGCCTAAATAAAACATTCAAGTCGTTCGTCTTCTTTACTGCATGACACAACAGGGTCCTCCTATTATCGGGAGCGCCACTTCCGTGTTCCATGGACAATCACCTGTACGCACAGCTAGGGAGCTCTCGATTCTAGAAGCTGCAGGAATTTCCTGTCCCTGAGCTCCTCAGCTACCAATGTAAAATAATGGCTCTAAAAATGATGTTTACTCACCTGGAATATCTCCACCATGAATGGCAGTCGCCAGACCATGGGTGTTTGAAACACCATAAATATCTAGGAATTTTCTTTGCGTAATGTCTGTATCGGTAGAGTCTCTTGAGTGGGTTGAACTTAGAAATCATTATTGGAACCTCGTATTGGTAGTTTCTGCTGAAAGTACACCTCTGTAGCATATCGTATGAAGCGACGGCCTGTCCTTGTCCTTGCCTGTAGCCCCAGCACGTGTCAGTACGAAAGCAGTACCACCAGCGTTCCCCGTCGTATCCGCCTTGGTTGTTGACGAACAAGATGTACTCGTGTTGGTATCGGCGCTGACGTCGCAGCAAGGACTTGAAATGGGCCAACAGGGAGTGGCGAGGTCAGCAAAATT
The DNA here is from genome assembly GCA_002269645.1 of Macrostomum lignano. Taxonomy (NCBI): domain Eukaryota; kingdom Metazoa; phylum Platyhelminthes; family Macrostomidae; genus Macrostomum; species Macrostomum lignano. The sequence continues at coordinate 154,701 of NIVC01001412.1, read as the reverse complement.
GTAGAAATATTTTTAATGTCTCCTAAGCTGTATGCCGTCTAATATTATGTCGTGTGCACCCACATGCATCTCGCCCCCTTGCTGTCCCTCTCGCGCGGACCCTGGCAACGGCAATATCTAAATGCGGGTACATTGATTGAGACGTCCGGTCGGGTTCGAGCTCTTGCGCCAGTGCAGCAGTGCCCACGAAGTAAGTGCCTTGCTTTGCCTTGCCACTGTGTCCAGACGCCAACATGCCTTCCGTAACGCCAGCCAGTGCGTCCCGACACCTTGTTGAAGGCAGCCTGCATAACCCCGCCCTGACTCAGGGAGATTGCGAGCACTCGCGACAAGAACCCATAAGTTTGAGAATTGAGCACTGAGTACTGCACCCTGTAGGACTGACTCTATTAGGGATTACAATCTTACGGCGGTTGCTAGGGAATACTGTTATGATAAGTACAAAATTTGAAAATTTGGTTCACTAGCAAAACAATTCTAATAATTTGGCAGTGACAAAATCATATCGCTTATAATAAATTTTAACTCAGTCCTCGAACACCTCCAGGCTGAAATCGCTTGAATAATCAGCTAAGCCCTTGTTGGTGCCCATGGCCTTCTAAGTCGCAGACGCCCTGCTTTGACAGTCCAAAATGCTCGGTAGACTCACCTCGTTGAAGAAAAACTTTGGCCTATCGCTGGTGCCCGGCAGGGGAAGCGGTCGCCCCTTCGTCCCGTTCCGAGCTTTCAACTTCAAGTTGCCGCTGCCTCCACCTCCACCACTGCTGCCGCTGCCGCTGCCGCTCCTGCCACCTCCACCACTACTGCCGTTGCTGCCGTTGCTGCCGTCGCCACCACTACCGCCTCCGCTGCCGCTGCCGCCGTCGCCACCACTACCGCCGCCGCTACCGCTGCCGCCGTCGCCACCACTACCGCCGCCGCTGCCGCTGCCGCCGTCGCCACCACTACCGCCGCCGCTGCCGCTGCCGCCGTCGCCACCACTACCGCCGCCGCTGCCGCTGCCGCCGTCGCCACCACTACCGCCGCCGCTGCCGCTGCCGCCGTCGCCGCCGCTGCCACTGTCAGTTGGGGAAGCGACCGTTGCGGGGTGGTTCTCAGCTCCTCGAAGAGTTCGGTTCATCACCGACTCAACAGGAGCTTCGGGCTCAGCGGGGTGCCGCAGTCCGCCGAGACGGGCCAACTGCAGACCCGCAAATGTGAGCAGCAGGCTGAGCAGCCCCACAGCCATGCCACCGAGCAGCAGCCGCCCAGAGTCCGTGTACACCCCCGCCATCGCTGCCGCAGCCGCTGCAGTGCGAGAGTGCGGGCGACGCCGCCACCGCTGACGCTGACGATCTTGCAGATGCTGCAGCTGCCGCAGTTTAGGGTGCATATTAGCTGCTCTGCTGGCTATTGTATTTGTCTTTGACTCTGAATGCGTTCTCTTCAGCTTATGACATTCAAGGGGTGCAAATGGCTGAGGAGAGGAGCGAAAGAATTGATGATCAGGGCTCTGCAGAGAAGAAAAATAATTTGTGTGTGCGTAGGAAGACAGTCACGAAAGTAGGCGACTGCATCGCTGCAAACAAAAGTGGTAGCGCTCGGCAGCCAGCCAGCTGAGGATGTCTATGGCCAAAGACCAGTGTTGCTGTCATTCATTAACTGTTCATTAACGGTCTGTTTTTTCTATATTTAGAACAGATTCTATATGCCTCCTAGATGCCAGATGGGCCGCAGCGCGAGAACCCGGGGCTCAGACCATAGACTATTCTGCTCTCAAGCATTAGTAGCAGCAGCTAGTGTCTGTTTCCCTAACCCCCGGGGTTGACAAAGGAGGATAGCAAAGCTGTGGCAGAGCTGTTGTGGCTTGCATAGTTTCTTTTTGTCATTGTCTAGCAATTTGACTTTCATTATTTGTAGTTTTTATGCGTTACAATTCATTGTTTGTTTGCCATTCGGCATTGAACCTAGACGAATGTTCAATTTACGGTATTCGAAAGAAGTAACAAGAACGAACATAGACGAAACCTATGTGATGAATGCCTCAAATGAACACCAACAAAAGTTAACTCAGTCAATGCAGTAATTAAAGCTATTCAAAAAAGAAATCAAAGAAAAGAAAAAAGAAAGAAAAAAAAACGAGTGCCATAGACCATTTAAGCACAAAAAATCGATGTATGAGTTGCATTGTATTACGTTGGCTTAATACTTTAGATGGCGCGTTAGATGCACGCTCAGTTAATTTGTCTTAACCATAGACAAAAATGCGTGAAAGGCACGCAAGTTGATTGAGTGTTGCGAAGAAGGGAATAAGAAGCTGTTAAATTAAAATCACTTGTGAGAGAATATGGCTGAGCCACCAACTAAAGTCAGACTTCTGAATCTGAGCAAATTTCCAAACGAAATAATTTCCGGCTTGTCCACCAATGAGATTGACGACATTCTGAACGAGCCTGATAATCTACCGGAGTCGGCAATTGATCGAGAAGAGGAGGATCTTCTGGAGGCACTTTTCAAGAAGATACCTGACGAAGAAGCTGAACTACTTGAATTGGAACAGCTCGTTTCCGAAATCGAGGACATATATAATAATGTATAATAATGTTAGCGAGACAAGTCAACTCTGATAGAAAAGGACTTTGCAAGCAGTTTATCAAAAAGCGTGGCACAGTACAAAATTGCCTCAGTTATCATATATATTGAGCTTATTAAAGGGGGCGTGGCGGAATGGGGTCTGAGAGTACATGGCATGCTGACTCGCGATGTACATTATCGACCACGGAGGGGGTGGCGGCTTGGGGGTAGAAAGATGGCGTGACGCGGCATGTACAAAATACGCGTAACTAGATGATAGCAAGAGCGTAGCTGAATCAGTGACATTGAAATCACGTGCGCCTTCAAACCATACCTCCCTCCTTGGCATGAGTACATGCCAACAAAACAAAGACTATTACCACAATAAACATTGGAACTCAAAGGACTGATTTGATGGAAACAGTAAATGATTGGTTATGGGTACATTGCAAAATGAACAACAAAGACACGAAGACGATGAACAAAGAGCGGTACAAAAGAGCTTACGAAATCTAACGCAAAATGTTTGAAAAATATGATTGGATGCGACCTGAAAACAAAAATAAACACTGGATGCGCAGGGAAGCAGAAGAATAACTCGTACGAAATCGGCACAAACATAAACAATCAAAATCATGAAGCAATAAAGCAAAACAAAATGAAAGGAACGACATTTCTTTGCGAAACATTTGAAAAACAATCAGTCTTTCCATCACCAAAAATGAAACACTTAAACAGAAAAAGGCGAATTATTAATGCGAACATGATGCGAATGATCAGGAAAAGAAAAAGTTATAATAATAAGCTGATTCCGACACACCAGCCAAGCAAAAAACCTGAAAAATTCTCCAGGAGCGACGGAAGATTAAACTAACAGAGTCCATCACCAAATGTTTAACGACGCAGTGCATACAATAGGTTAAAGCGAACTGATAAACTTTCCAAAATATATACGCAATTGTCAAACTCACTAAACTAGCTCAAACAAACATGAGTTAACTAAAGCAACAACTAAACTCAAGATAGTCTGATAAACAAACGGTCAAAACCTTTAACAGTCCAGCAGTCCATCAACCTTTGTGACTAGAGGACACAACCGCGTAACGGGCCGCACGAAGGTCTTGTCCGCGAGCTGAATCTTGACAACTCGGACATGTCCGTCCTGTCCCGGATAGACCTCCAGCACCCTCGCCAGCGGCCAGTGACCCCGCGGGCTGTCAGCGCACACGTGCAGCACCACGTCACCCGGTTGAAGGTCGGGTTGCTCACGACGCCACTTGCTCCGAGTTCCAAGTGCTGGCAACCACTCGCGGATCCACCGGTGCCAGAAGGCCGTCACCAGACTTTGGACATGCCTCCATCTTTTCGTCGGGCTGATTGCGACTTCTGCATCCACTTCCGGTGCCAGCTGACCTCCTACATGGCCGTAGAGAAAGTGTCCTGGCGTCAGGGCGATGTTATCACTCGGATTGGCTGTCTGATAGGTCAGGGGTCTCGAGTTCAGCAACGACTCTGCAGCACTGAACGCAGTCACGAGCTCCTCGTCGGTCGCTTCCGCATTCTTCAGGATCGCTTGAATGGCTCTCTTGGCCGCCTTAATCATGCTTTCATGGACGCCACCGAAGTGTGGTGCTGCAGGCGGATTGAAATGCCACTTCATCTTCTCGTGGGCCGTGCTTCGCTGCAACTCCGCCTGGTCCAAGCCCTCGATTAGTTCTCGCAGTTCGCGCTCCGCTCCCACGAAATTTGTCCCGTTGTCAGAGTAGATCTCCAGGACCCGACCTCGCCGGCTGATCATTCGTGACAGTGCATTCAGGAATGAACTAGTGTCCAGGCTATATGCCATTTCCAGGTGGACTGCTCGAGAAGTCATGCGGGTGAAAAGGGCGAGATACCGCTTCTGCCTCCGTGTCCCGCGGCCTTGCTTCGTCAAAAATGGACCACCGAAGTCAACGGACACTCGGGCAAATGCTCGCAGTGGCTCCTTTACCCGACTTTGCGGAAGCGGCGCCATCACCTGGGATGCTGGTTTGCACTTTCTGCGTTTGCACTCAAAACAGCAGCTCTCCCATTCTCGAATGGCTTCTCGTGCACCCAGAATCCAAAACCGACTCGATAGGGCCGCAAGCGTCTGGTTGGTGCCCGCATGGAGAACCTGTTCGTGGTAGAACTTGACAATCAGTGTAGTTACTGGGTGATGTCGAGGCAGAATTATAGGACAGCGAGCGCTGAACGGCAGAACTTCCGCAAAACGCAACCTGCTGTCAGAACGTAACAGATTCTCCGCGTCCATCTTCGGCTGCAGCGCTCTGAGTTGGCTGTGCGCTGGCAGTTGCTTACACTTCTTCAGCACTCGAATATCTTCAGCAAAGGCTTGCTGTTGAACTGTTTTAATCAATTTGTGCTCTGCGTCTTCTATCTCAGTTGGTAGTAGCTCTCCAAACCGTCTGCCCTCGCGAGGCAATCGACAGTTGTTGGCGAAACGTGCGACCCAACCCTGCACTCGCGTAAGCTTCTTCCAGCTTGAAAACCTGGTCGGGTCCAACCGTGGTACTGAAGGTAGTGATTGTTCTTTGTCCGCCATGGCAACAAACGTGTTTAAACCGCTCGATCGCCTTTCTTCTAATTGCTTTGGCTTCTCCAGCACTTTCTCCGGCCATTCATTTGCTTCCAGCAGCAAGAACTTCGGCCCGTGCCACCAACTTTCCGCTTCCACCAGCTGTTTCACAGAGGCACCTCGTGACAGCACATCCGCTGGATTGACGTCTGTCGGTACATACCTCCACTGATCCGGGTTTGTTGTTGACTGAATCTCACCAATGCGGTTTGCTACAAATGGCTTGAAGAATCTTCCTCGTCCTCTGACCCAGTAAAGCACATTCATACTATCTGACCAGAAGGTGAAGCTACCGATGTCCTTCTGCAGTACGGAAGCGATCTTTGTGGCCAACTGATGTCCGAGAACTGCGGCCATGAGTTCCAGCCGCGGGATGCTGACAGTAGCAATCGGCGCCACGCGAGACTTGGCTGCGATCAGCTGAACTGATGTCGCGCCGTTTCCGACACTTTTACAATAGCTTACAGCGCCGTATGCTTTCTCCGATGCATCTACGAAAATGTGGACCTCGGAGGTCATTTCAGGCAACGACTGCAAACTGCGCTGTACCCGGATTCGACCCAGGTCACTAAGCTCTTCGCACCAGGCCTCAATTTTTGTCTGCAGCTCAGGCTCTGGTTTTTCGTCCCATCCCTGTCCACAGCACCACAGATCTTGCAGCAAAATCTTTGCTCTGACAGTGACTGGAGCAATCAAACCAAGTGGATCAAACACTGCGGCCAGGGTTTTTAGAAGTTCTCGCTTCGTGGTCGCGACTCTTGGAGCCTGCGAAGACTTGAACGTGAATTCGTCGCCATCGCTTCTCCACACCACACCTAGCGTTTTGGTCGATGGAAGTGGCGTACCCTCTAGAGTCACTTCTGCCACACGATCTTCTGGTGGCACTTGGCTCAGCAGCTCTCGCGAATTGGACAACCACTTTCTGGCATACATGCCTGCTCGCTCCCAAAACTGCTTCAATTCCTGGTACAACTTGATGGCCTCCGCAACTGTCTCTGTTGAGTCCAAGCAGTCATCCATGTAGGTGGAGTTTAACACAGTGTCTGCGGCTGCTGGCAGTTCGTTCCTCGTTCGTTTGGCATGTTCACGGACGACGAACTGCGCTAGAAACGGCGAGCTTGAGTTGCCGAAGACGATGCGGTTGAACTCAAATATTTGCAGCGGCTGGCTTGGGTCCATGTTACGCCAGAGGAAACTATGTGCGGGTCTGTCTTGTGGCGCCATTTCTATTTGCAGATACATCTCCGATATGTCACAAGCTACGGCGATCGCGTGCCTACGAAATCGTAGTAACACCGACGTGTTACTACGATTAGCTTACGCCAGATCTCGCTGAAGCTTGGGTCCAGGTAGGATTAGGTTGTTAAGCGCAGCTTCTCCGCCGGCCGATGCATCAAAGACAATGCGGACTTTCGTTGTCATCTTGTCGAGGCGTATCACTGGAAAGTGCGGCAGGAAGCACCTGCGAGTAGAGCTCTCATCCGCTGCGACTCGCCGAATGTAGCTCTGTTCCTCATACCGCTTCAGGCACGCCTGATACTGTTTCGCGACCTCAATGTCCTTCCTCAATCGGCTCTCCGTGTTGCCCAGTCGGTTGAGCGCCATCTCAAAATTGTCCGAGTACAATTTGGCGTCCGGTTTCCAAGGAATTCCTACCTGGTAGCGGCCATCGACTAGCTTCAAAGTGGACTTTGCTTGGTCAACCGCCCATTGCTCTTCTGCCGTCGGATTTAGCATTTCGCTAGAACGAATCTCCTCGACTTCCCAGAACTTCCGTAGCACAGGTGACAACTGCTCAATATTGGTGGTGCAAAAAATGTGCTGGCAAGGAAGTGCGTCTGGTGCTGCGTCTGCGTCGCTGGACCTACAACTGTCCAACCGAGGGGTGTCAACCGAGCCTGCGGTTCTCCAGGTTTGCCTCGGACATCCCGATGGGAAACATGCAGTTCGGCATGGTCCACTCCAATTAACAGGTCGATAACATGCGGATGATGGAGCTGAGGGAACGGGATGTCCTCGAGATGATCCCAATTAGATGCCATCGCTCGCCAGTCCGTGGCCTTCAGTTGTCCGGTGACGCTGTCTGTCGTGAATGCCGTGATCGGCGTGTTCAGCTCTCCGTCTACACTTTCCAACCTCATTGTCACGGGAGCGGTCAGAAAGGTTTCCGTCTGACCGTTTAACACATTTACCTTGACCTGCTCCTCTTTGCCTTGCAACCCCAGTGCCTCGGCGATTTCCGTGTTCACGTAGGTCCTGGTACTTGCATCGTCCAGCAGAGCGTTTACCTTGACGACGCGGTTATTCCCCCGGAGTATTACCGGAACCGTTCTAAGCGACATGGCACCATCTCCTCTTGACATCATCGTCACGGCTTCTTCTTTGCGGCGCGCTACATTGTCTTTAGTTCCGATTTTAGCAACTAGTGGCTTTGTCTCGGACTCGGTCTCGCTATGCAGCAGGCGGTGGTGGAACTTCCCACATCCACTAATTCCACATCGGCGTCCTTGACGACAGGCTTGACCTGAGTGCCCACGGGCTAAACAACGGAAGCAGGCTTTGGCGTCTTGAGCCGCCTTCCACCGATTCTGATTGGACAGTTGCTTGAAGCTGGGACACTTCCAGAGCTCGTGAGGGTCCTGGCACAACGGGCAAGCTTTTGGGGCTCGCCTTCCTTCGCTCCCACTCTTCTGATGGTCCACGAAGAGGGTTCTTGGTCGGGTCTCTCTCTTGATTTTCTCCTCGCTCGATACTCCATGCACAATCTCCATCGCTTCTGTCTGGAAGGCCGCTTCCATTAACACCCACTCACGTAGCATCCGCACGCTCTCCTGCCTGTGCCCTTCAAACAGCCAACGTCGGTAACGCGCCACCATCTGCTCCGGCAACTTCTTCTGTAACTTGGCGTAAAGCAGTCCATCTGTCAGATCCGAGACTTTACCTGATTCCTCCAGATTAACTACGGCTACATCCAGCAGATTAGCAAACTGTTTGAGCTCCTTTGCCTTGCATACACGGATTGGGGGAAAACTATCGAGTTCTTCGAGGTACAGAGCGATCCGTCTGCGACTCCCCCCGAACTCGCGCTCTAAACGCTCTTTGGCAGCCTCGTAGGCAGCTGAAGAATGCCCAAGATGTTCTACGAGCTTCAGTGCCGATCCACTAAGGTACTGTCTCAATTGAAGTAGTTTAAACTCTGGTGTGGCCGGAGCTCTGTCAACGCAGGCGGTGAATGCGGCTTTCCATGAATCGTACTGTTGTTTGTCGCCGCTGAATGTGGGGATTTCCACTCGCCGAAGCATTTTCCATAGGTCCTTCGCTAAATCGGTCTCACTACTACTGCCACTGGTCCGAGAGCCACCCATCTCACCTGCCGATTCTTCAAGGCTATTACTTGTGCTCGCCTCACTCGCCGCAGTCGCAGTAGTCGTCTTAGTCGCGGCCGTCGCCGCAGTCGCGGCAGTCGCGGTAGTCGCCGCAGTCGCCGCAGTCGCCGCATTCGCGGCAGTCGCGGCCGTCGCCGGAGTCGCCGGAGTCGCGGCCGTCGCCGCAGTCGCGGCAGTCGCCGCAGTCGCGGCCGTCGCCGCAGTCGCGGCAGTCGCCGCAGTCGCGGCCGTCGCCGCAGTCGCGGCAGTCGCCGCAGTCGCGGCCGTCGCCGCAGTCGCGGCAGTCGCGGTAGTCGCCGCAGTCGCCGCAGTCGCCGCATTCGCGGCAGTCGCGGCCGTCGCCGGAGTCGCCGGAGTCGCGGCCGTCGCCGCAGTCGCGGCAGTCGCCGCAGTCGCCTGCTGAGCACTGAAGAACTGGGTGACACATTTCATAGCGTCTTGAAATAGCTGCTCAACTTCATCTACCTCGTCCAGCAGCCTTGTTCGCACTTCCTCCGCAGTGTCCAGACGCCGGAGTTCTTCGTAGAAGTAGTCCATCAGCTCGATGCACTCGTCGTGTGCGGCAGCAGCTATTTCACAGGCCTGACGGATGACCCGCTGGTCGCTATCTGTTTGCAGCAAAAGCACTAGCTTGTTGCGACTCCTCGTGGCGGAAGATTTTCGCTTTGCCTTCTCTCTACGTAACTTCTCTATATTTAGCTGCTTCTCAATGCTGTCCTCTTTTCCATCTTCGTTGGAGCAGCCGGTCTGCTGCTGATCGGACTCGTGGTCTGACATCATAGAAACCACGCTCTGCTACCAATAATGTTAGCGAGACAAGTCAACTCTGATAGAAAAGGACTTTGCAAGCAGTTTATCAAAAAGCGTGGCACAGTACAAACTTGCCTCAGTTATCATATATATTGAGCTTATTAAAGGGGGCGTGGCGGAATGGGGTCTGAGAGTACATGGCATGCTGACTCGCGATGTACATTATCGACCACGGAGGGGGTGGCGGCTTGGGGGTAGAAAGATGGCGTGACGCGGCATGTGAGTATAAAGAACAAAATACGCGTAACTAGATGATAGCAAGAGCGTAGCTGAATCAGTGACATTGAAATCACGTGCGCCTTCAAACCACCGCTGCTAGTAAAAGTGTGACAAAGGCTACCGAATATTATGTCGGTAAGTTGCAGAGCTTCATGGAGAACCATCCGTCAGTTCAGCGTGATTTGGCGACTTCTACACCGCGCGAGATCGACAGTCTATTGCGATACTTCTATGGCTCACTTCGCAAGAGGAATGGCGAATACTTTGCTCCAGCCACGTTGATTTGTATCCGAGCTGCGCTCTACCGGCATTTCATGTCGACCTTGTTTACACAGTTCCCTGTTATTCGTTCGTTGTACTTGTAGCAGAAGTATACTTATTAAAATATACTCACTTTCCGTGCATTACACGCACGCGTTAGACGCACGCTTGTTGCCTTTACTCAGATAGAAAATTGCCATAGACACCTACATTAGACGCACAGTAAATCGTGCATCTAACGCGCGCCAGCGTGATACAATGATGTTCGAATTGCCGTTCACTTGGATTCGCATTTTTTTTCTGGCGGGCCTTGGACCCGATGAAACTCCTCATCTCCACTAATGGATGTCGCAGCCTCAGTACGATCCATACAATCCAAAGACTTCTTCATGGCGGTATGCACGTTCACAGAGGACTTGTACAAACTTCGATCACGCCTCTTATGCAGAAATCGCCGAACGGTCGCCTCCGACTTGTGACCCGTCACAAGCATGATGTCGTGGACAGCATGCCCTTCGCTTTCCAAGTCGCAAATGCGAGTGACTCTAAAAATGCAATGGTATCTTGTTCAGAAAGGTGAACAAACAATTATGCTTTTACTTTTACTTCGTAACACAAATATACTCACCTAATGCAGTGGTTGGTATAAGGCTTGCTTAGCTTAGCCTTCTCGGATAGGTTCTTCATGAACTCTTGTAAATAACGCAGACCACACTGCACGGTGTGCCTTATCAGAGAAGATGAACTTCTTCCCAATGGTGCTCCTCATAGGACGAGGTATAAAGTGGTCGCCGGAATCCGGAATCACCGACTCGTACAGTTCTAGCAGCTCAAGATCATATATTCTAGCGTGCTTCAAATCGGCGACCTGACCAGCGTCCAGTGTTGCTAATCGATTCTTCGATGGTAGCGTCGGCAAACAGGCATACTGCCGTCCATCCGAGTCGACACCTCGCACCAGAAAGTTCCGATTGAGAAACGTCTTCATGTGCTCCCGTCCACGCTCTCCAAGCTGATACATGAGATTGAATAGCAATTCATCTTGGAGTCGTTCTCCGTCACTACGATCAAAGTAGTCGCGCAATTTAACCATGTCTCCCTCCTCGATTGGATCGTAGCTTTGAACTGTCTTGCCAGACTTGAAAAATTCACGGACCTTGAATTCTAGCATCCTGTTTGAGCCATCAAACACGGTTCCAGTAGCAACCAGATTTGTCTGTCTCTTCACAATGATATTCAAATATCGCTGGATAGCGGCTCGGATGCAGACTAACGACGATGGTGAATAGCTCTCACCGCTCTTTGTTTTCAACTGGAAGTAGAATAATCGTAGATACTGATACAGGGTGTTGTCATTCACTTTCGCCAAATCGGAGTTCAAACCGCGACTCTCCAGAAATTCGACAAACTTGCGCCCATGATCCTCCATCTGTTTCCGACTGCTTTGAGGTAGACATTCCATCTCAGCTTCATCGATGCTGGTAAGTTGTTCACGAATATCAGCAGGCAGATCGGATGACTTCGCTTTGTCGCCGATGGAGTTCTCACAAAACAACAAGAACTGGGTCACTAGCTCGTCACGACGGCAGTCGTTGCGCGACAGTTAGGCCACGAGATCCAACTCGGACTGGGACAAAGCATTTAAGCTATCGACAGGAAGATTCTTAAAATTTAGAAGATGGACACGTCTAGCATCCATGTCTAGGCTTCCAGGTTTGTTTATATTTCTCTCTAGTCTAAGCATGTGCTCTTCTCCCCTGCTTGACTCAATCAACTTTCGTCCTTAGTACAAAACAGAATATAAAATTTACAGTGCGTTGCAATGCAAGTTTTGTCTATGGTAATCCTCAATGCTAATATCGTCAAATAGGCTAGAGAGAAGGGTATGAATACACTCTACCATAGACATCAAAGTTTTCTTCAAGTTTTCTTCACACCCCCCTGCTACGAGCGTCTCACTTTTCTATGCCACAGACCGTTCATACGATTTGATCGTCCAATAGCGATACAATGAAAAGAAACAGCGGCCCCAGTGCGTGACAACGATTGTTATTTGCTCGCGCCTACCGGGGGCCGCTGTTTCTTTACTCATTGTCTAGCAATTTGACTATCATTATTCACACTTTTAATGCAGAACAATCCATTACTACAAGCAGTACATTATATGTGGGATCGTCAAACAGAAGAACAATTCAAAGAATCAGCGTGAGGCTTAGAGCGAATTAAGTTTACAGCAAAGACGGTGGTCCTTTTAGTCGGTGAGTAGTCTTGCTGGCAAAACTCGAGTACTACGTTCTATATTTAAAGATAGAGAATATAGGTTCGCTAAATTCCAGGAATATTTATTACGTTATAAGAAATTACGCATTTGCAGGTTATGATGTAAAATTAAGTTACTGAAAATTACAGTACTTAAAGGCCATTACCAGATAGAGGGTCATAAACTTGTCACACGCATGAATTACTTCGAACAATAGAAACGAGGTGTCGCAAGGTTGAACGGGATGCGCCGCTTCCGCAAAGTCACAGCGGCCCAGGTCACGCGCCCTTTGGCGTCGGGTCAAGCGGCGGTGACGGTCTGGGGGTGTTTCATAGAATCGACAAGTCGAAGTTTACAAGTGACAAGTCATCAACAGGTAGACAGCAGTCAAGTTCACTCTTCTTCACCCTCTTTTGCTCCACAATTGACGAACACGCAGCTTCGCTTGAAGGAGAGATGGTATAATCTGACAGTATCTGATCCAGTTGCCGAAACAAGTCTTCACTCGTCCAGTATTTCTCGCTCTAATATCCATGTGTCTTGCACTGGTGTCCTTGAAAAACCTCTGAGGAGCCCAAATAGTCTTCTGTGCAACGCCACTCCAGCAGAGTCAACAGCATTCGCCTTGCACGGATACAGAAAAATTTCATCTTCCACCACCGTGTCACCATAATATTGAATAGTACATGTAAATCTTTAATTCTTCGCACAAATGATTAACTCTAGCTGACTTTTTAGCCCCTCATCTGGGTGGTGCTGCAGTTACATGGTTGGACCTTTTGTTCTTTGAAACTTTTATTCTTTTGAACCGCGTCCTCACACAGGTGCTTGTGTTAAATAGAGAGAGACACGCACTTAGCAAGTGAAGGTGGGCTATCTTTTTTGAAATTTTCTTTACAAAAATATTTCAGAAAATGTCTTTTCTGTGTACTTTACAAGTAAAAAAAGCTGCAAAAGCTACTTTGAATAGTGTGTTTCTTGCCAAGTCATGCAATGCAATCAAGGAGAAGACGAATTGGAGTTCCCGATCGCAAAAATAGGTGTTTGTAGAAACTTTATTTCGGTTAATTTATAAAGTTCGGTCTTCTAACTTTACAATATTTTAGTCAATTTATGTGTTGTATTGTTAACACAAGGTAGGTCACATTAACATACGAGCTAGGTGTTAATGTGACCACAGCGTTTGACCCGGAGCCGAGCTAGATCTTCGTAGTCGTTAGGGGGGGGGGCAGAAAAGACCGTTTTCTTCACGTGCCTGTCCCGTTGAAGTTGGCAATGGCTCGCATGGATTTGAAAGCCAAACGCCGGTTGCGAAGTTGCAGACTACTTGTAATAGTAAATCAAGCATTTGACTTAACAACCATCTCGTTCGTTTGCATCTCTCGCGCCCATCAATATTATCGTTTTTGTATAGAAAATATTGGCTTATAGTCTTGGAATCAACAGCATGCGGAAATATTTCTGCTTTGGGGAGCTTCAAAGATCTAAATTTAACAACGCCTAAAATCTCTGCACACTCTTTCCCATTCAGTTTTAGGTGTTGTGTAATTTAGGCGATATGAAATTTAGGCGATATGAAATTTAGGCGATATGAATTTTAGGTGATGTGAAGGAGCGTGAAGATATTTTAGACGTTATGAAATTTAGGCCTTATTAGCTTGTATGAGTAAAGCGTCATTTTCTGCTTCGTAGGCCAGTTGAAGTCCTTGATATTTTCCAACAAAATTTTTAGCAATGGGGCAAAAATAGAAGAGGGCACGCATGGTCTGCTTTAGTGCAGGCAAATGGGTGGGGGGTCTAACATTAAATATCTATGATAATTTTGAACGCTGATAGCCAGTTTATGTGGATAAATCTGACAGAAGCAAAGCTCAAAATTAACCAAATCATTGTGAGTGGCTGCAGTTTCGAGGTTGTTAATGATTCTGTCAATCAGTGGTGTGAAATTATAAGCTTCCCAAGCCCCGATATGAGACTGTTGTTCTCCAGACCGTCAGCTCATTGTCCCTTGCTAGCAGGTCCCTCGGTCTGTCCATATCAAAAATCAAATCAAAAGCAGGTCCAATAGGCAGGTACTGTGTGCGAAATTGTGCTGGTGAATTTACATGTACAAGCACGGGCTCTGTTCAAATTCACAACCCACAGTAGCTGCTACTGAGTAGGGTAGACTGTGATCTACACGTATAATATTGTGTGTAGAGTGCACAGTGTGTAGAATTGTTAATAATTGAGGGGATGCTACTGCACGCACTGTACACACGCTCACACAGGGTGTAGAGTGGCCCTGACTTTCTAATTTGTCACCAATATGTACACTCCCTGTGCCTTGGGAGCTCTGTGCCAAGTGAATGCGGCCGCGTACGGATTCGAACCCGGGACCGAGGCCCGAGAGTCAAACGTGTTCACCACTGAGCCGCTCTGCCCATGGCAATGAAGTGAAATTATTGAAAGCAGAAGGCATCTGTCGGTTGTGAAAGTCTGCTTTCTAGCCTGATATGTCAGCATCCCCTTTTGCCCCTTTGACCTCTTTGCCTTTGACCCCTTTAGCATCACATCTCCCTTAAGTCATTGTCCCAACCCGTAACTGCCCTCTCCTTTTTAATTGATGCTTGGCCTGTCAGCAATTTCCTATCAGCCTCAGCATCTCAGCAATTTCCCATCATTCTCAGCACCTCAGTAATTCCCCAACAGCTTCAGCATCTTAGAATTCTCCTAACTAACTGACGAGACGCAAAAGTCAGGAGCTGATTTTTGTTCAATCACGAATGCGAATGCTTGCGATATATTTGTAGAATAGCCAAAGTTACTTGACGAGTTAGAGACCGAGAGTAATAGCTTAAATATTGAATTTCACTGATGCACTCGCTAAGTAAGTGGAGAGAGTAAAAATGGTACAAACAAACAAACAAACAAACAAAATAACTAACTAACTAACTAACTAACTAACTAACTAACTAACTAACTAACTAACTAACTAACTAACTAACTAACTAACTAACTAACTAACTAACTAACTAACTAACTAACTAACTAACTAACTAACTAACTAACTAACTAACTAACTAACTAACTAACTAACTAACTAACTAACTAACTAACTAACTAACTAACTAACTAACTAACTAACTAACTAACTAACTAACTAACTAACTAACTAACTAACTAACTAACTAACTAACTGACTGACTGACTGACACATTAAAGAAATGAACTTCTTCCACCGATGAAGTCTTCATTAAGTTGAGTAAAACAAATCCAAACAAAAAATAAAATAAGAAGGCGAACCAGCCGAACTATTGAACAAGAAATCTGAATATGATTATCGAGAATTCCGGCAAGGACGAAAAGCTTTATGAATATCAATATAGCAATAAAAAGGTACTACATATCGGAAGATAAACATCGGTTCTGCCTCCTACCTAAAGCAATAACAATTTTAACATGAAAAAATGAAAAGCTCCTGTCTCCGTAGTGTATTTTCGGCGAAAACGGGCCTCCTTAATTAACACTTTCTAAGAAACGTAGTCTTTACACAAAAATATAACTTCATACAAGAAAATTAAGAATGTTATTCTACAAGGGGCGCCAGCACCAGGGCATCAGCAGCAGCAGCCAATCATAAAATCAATAAAAAATAAGTAGAAGGCATGAGGGGGCTTTTGGGACAAAATTTTTCACATCCTCCATAATCCCATTAAATCCATCCATATTATCCCCGACAGAATCAGAAAAAAAGGGGGGTCGCACTCGCTCACAAAACGTCCTCCATAATCCCATTAAATCCATCCATATTATCCCTGACAGAATCATAAAAAAGGGGAGGGGCCGCACTTGCTCCGAAAACTTCGAACATAATCCCATTAAATCCATCCATATTATCCCTGACAGAATCATGAAAAAGGGGAGGGGCCGCACTTGCTCCGAAAACTTCAAACATAATCCCATTAAATCCATCCATATTATCCCTGACAGAATCATGAAAAAGGGGAGGGGCCGCACTTGCTCCGAAAACTTCGAACATAATCCCATTAAATCCATCCATATTATCCCTGACAGAATCAGAGCAGGTATCCACTGATACCCGTTATGCTCACTGACACAGACATCATCCACTGACATCCACCCATAGCATTTTCGAAACAATAAGAAAATAATCTGCATTCTTCTTCCCACATTCAATTTGCAACGCGAAACCAGATCCCTAAAACTTTAAATCAACTTCTTGCTGAAGTTATAAGGCAGTTGCATGTAGTTGCCAACTACAAGGTAGTACCTTGTAGAGTATAGACGTAAGTTCTAAAAATAAAACCCATGCCATGCGCTCCACATGTGCTTTCCATTCTCTCCATTGGCTGAAGATATAAGGCGGTTGCATGTAGTTGCCAACTACAAGGTAGTACCTTGTAGAGTGTAGACGTACGTTCTAAAAATAAAACCCATGCCACGCACTCCACATGTGCTTTCCATTTTACTTCCGCTTTGGCAACCATTAATTGTTATTAATTTTAAACCATAAATTGAAAATACTGCCTAGGTATAAATAAAAATGCCTATGCCTATAAATAGATTTCCGAGCCCACACCAATTGTATATATACAGCCGATTCACACCGCCCCTCGCCTCACCCTGCCTGCTCCACCTCGCCCTTGCTAAACCTTACTCGAATTTTTTAATCTAATGGCTTCCAAGACGCCAAGTAAAATTCTAAATAAAATTAAAAACATCAATACAAAGGACACAACCAGCACAGCAATCACCATCTCGGCAATGACCGAGGAAGAACAAGCTGCATTATTGAAAAGTCTTGAAAAGATTGATGAGCAATCTTCTAAGAAGGAAAGATCCGAGGAGGCCAAACGCGTTGATGTCGAGAATGAAAGAAGAGACGTACGGTTCATAGCAAGGTTAAAGGAAACGATGAACAACATAAGAAAGGAAGAAATTGTGATCCAGACAAGGTAAGTCTTTTGCTTATTATTTTACTTGTGAGCGATACTTGCTTATTACTTTTGCTCTCTACTAGTTTTTATAGTGAAACACATTGACAAAATTTCTCATAATTCTTGATTGGGTGATTTAAACGTGATCAAACATGATTATAGATAGATTTGACATTAGATTAGAGATTTATGCAAGCAAACCTTTGATCTAATTCACATTATGATTGCATATTATTTCTTTTTAGATTTAACAACGCCAGGGAGTTGTGCACGGCCGATGTGCCAGACGATGAAGAGAGCATGCGCACGCAATACATCAATCTGGACTTCTTTATCGCAGACGTTGAAGTTCTGGGGTGTCTAGCGAAGAAAAAACAAGCGGAAGTATTTGCAAAGTACAAGAACAAGTTTGGTCTAACAACGGAAGAGACAGCCAGACGCTTGGATACTCCGGTTAAATTTGGTCAGCGGCTTTTCACATTTCATGGTTTATTAACCAAATTTCCTAACATCTTGTTCTCCGGCTACAGCATGGAGACATTGCTTACGTTCAAAAAGACTATCGAGAAGGAAGCATTCAACGACGAAAACTTCCGATGCAAGCTAGAAACGGAGTTCACAATAATATGGGAAGGTGAAGACGAAGACGAAAGAAGCCTGTTGGAAGAGACAGAGGAGAAGATGGAGACATTTGTTTAAGCAGTGAAGAGGAAGAAGGAAGACGATGGACAATATGAAGGTGACTCTGAAAAAATACTATAAGTAACAAATATTTCCAGAAAATTCTGGACGGTCCAGAATTGAATGTAGTTTAGATTCAAGCCTACTATAAGTAACAAATATTTCCAGAAAATTCTGGACGGTCCAGAATTGAATGTAGTTTAGATTCAAGCCTACTATAAGTAACAAATATTTCCAGAAAATTCTGGACGGTCCAGAATTACATAGGTAATCATACACCTTAGTAGCTATAGTTATTAACTTATCCATTTTATAACTTTAAAATGCATTGTTAATAAATAGTAATATTAATTTAATATTTCAATAATTAAAAATTCAACTTCATGTAACTACTAAGGACCCATTTATCCGCCCTTTTTGGAGGTGGGGTGGGTGTCAACCCTCCTCGCCTCTCATTGGCTAGCGCGCGCGCCGCAGGCGCGTGGCGCCAAGCGCCATCCAGGCGCCAATTAGGCGCCCATGCCGCAGGCGCACCCTCCCGATATGTACCCGATATGTATGCCCACCCTCCCGATATGTACCCCGATATGTATGCCCTCCCGAGCCGCAGGCGCACCCTCCCGAGCCGTAGGCGCCCATGCCGCAGACGCCCATGCCGCAGGCGCCCCGAGTGTACACTCTCCCATGCCGCAGACGCCCATGCCGCAGGCGCCCCGAGTGTACACTCTCCCATGCCGCTGGCGCCCCGAGTGTACACTCTCCCCAGTACGGGTGTACACTCTACCACTCCCCCGATATGTAGTCAACGATATTAGGCTAGTGAAAACTACTTATAGTAGATGAAATTGCGTATATTTACATAAAAAGTAGATAAAACATATTGGTAGGTGTGAATAATGACGCATAATGTATATTAAAATGTACATATTGGAGCATAATAGGAATATGAGCAGCAAAATACACACAATGTAGGCGCATGGGCAGAAATAGACAAAGCAGGTACTGTAGGCGCTACATAGGTGGAAATACACACAGTATATTGCACACACTCTAGATTCCAATTATGTAGGTGCATAGGCTAAAATACACACACTGTAGGTGCAAATTGAGTATAATACACTAAAATTATAATACATAGCATATAATGTAGGCGCATTTTAAACAATACATTTTTGCATAATAACCCGCAGGTACAAATTTCAGTGCATAGGCTAAAATACACACTGCAAATTGAGTATAATGCAGGAAAATTGTGACATATACAACATATGTATGCAAATTAAGCATATAATGTAGGTGTAAAGTAAAATACAAGCAACCGGCTCCCTAGTAAACAGACACGCCCCCAGAGCCAGGGCCGGGGGATCCCAAGTACAGTGCGGTCAGAGAGGAGTAACATAGAGAAATTCCTCCCCAAGCCCCAAATAAGGTTTTTTTCATGGGGATCCCAAGTACAGTTCAGGCAGAGAGCATTCCAATCCTCCCCAAATGGGGGTTATCAAGGACCCCTCACATTGCACAGGGCGGGCAGAATAACAGACCGCATACAAATAGGGGTTTTAGCGGATCCCAAGTACAGTGCGCTCCCGGGTGTCAAATGATGCCCCAATGTACAGTGGAGGTAGAGTAACAGACCGCATACAAAGAGAATTCCAGTCAAACTTTACAGCACCTCCCACCCCAAATGAGGGTTTTAGTGGATCCCCAGAGGGTAGCTCTCCAAGTTGAGGGATCCCCCCGTGTGTTGCGAGGCCCAAGTACAGTGCAGGCAGAGAGTAATAGAGACCGCCCCCATGTACTGTGCGCTCCCGGGTGTCAAATGATGAAGGACCCAGCCTCAATGTTCAGGAGGTGTCAAATGGGAGTTTTAACACTTGAAGGGATCCCGTCCAATGTACGGGGAGGTGTCAAATGATCCCCGCCAGAATGCACAGTTGGGGTGAGTTTAGAGCATAGGGGAATCCCGGGCAGGGAGGCGTGCAAAGACAGATCCTTATCTTTCACTCACTCACGAAAGCCATACGGGCGGCTAGCGGCCCCATACACCCTCTTAGTCATCACGCGCTGGAAAGTCTTGTCCATCTCGAGGGTCCTTATTGTGCAGCTGGCCTTATCGCGCCTGAACTTGGCCTGGGGCAGCCGTACAGTCCCGCCGTGGCGTAGAATTTCCTGCAGCTCGTCCTCGCGCTCGGAAATCTCGGGGGTGACTCTGATGCCCTTACACTTGAGCACCGAGTACAGTGACCTGTCGGGCTTCTCCACCACGTACCGGTAGAGCTTGGGGCCTCCCGTGGTGAACTGTACCATGCGGCAGCCAGCAGGTACCTCGTAAGTCCACTGCCCCAAACTCGAACCGCCCGGAGGCTCGTACTCGCCCGGGGAGCAGCGGTATACGACCCTGGGAGGAGGAGAAGGATAAAAAAGTGTTAAGGGGAGAAAGAGAGACAGAGACAGTGAAAAAATTACTTACGAATCGGTATCGGCGTAAATGACGCGGGTTCTTAGACCCTCCAGAGCCTCGTAGAGTCGCAGCCGGGCGTGGGAGGTGGTGAAAACGCCAATAGGTACATTAGCGTACTTGAACGCCCGCTCGCCAGCACCGCCAAATCGGGGCTTGTACTCGAGCATCATGAAGCTCTCCCCAATTGGCTCGCACGACTTGACCTTGATCGAGGGGTCGGTCAGGCGCTGCAGCCACGCCTCGTAGCTGTCCACAATCTCTGTGGAGGTCAGGTCGTCGCGCTGGCAGAACTTGCCCCAGAGCCTGCAGGGGAAAAATAAATTTTTGTATATCTGGCTACTGTAAGTAGAAAAACATGGTCCCCACTGCAAGTAGAAAAACTTACGAGTTTAGAAAAATCTTGGCAACAAAGCGCAGGCCAGGATTTTCTTCCACCTTTTCCAGCCGGACGCCTTCGCGCTCGAAAAAGCTGGCCATGTAGGCAGCCTTGGCGTCCTCAGCCATCCCCGGCGAACCGCTAGACTCGGCTTTGAGCTTCAAAAAAGTGTTTACATAATCTGCAAACAGACCCGTGCGAGTCTCGGTCCAATAGGCCAGGGCATGAACTGACTGCAGCTTGTAACCCAACTGCAGGGCCTTGTGGAGCTCTGGGGTCGACCACGTGCCGCGGAGCATTCTCTCAGCGTCAGTGTGTGTACACTCGCTGCTGCACTGGGTCTCCATGCAGACGCGGCAGAGGCCGAAAACCAGCTTCTTGTTAATCTTGGCGGGCAGTAGCGGGATGTGGAGATTGGTTGGCGGCAGAATCGACACCTCGGCGATGCCAAAATACCGGGCCAGCTGCAGCTCATCCAGTAGATGAGGCTCGGGGTGGTGTACCGGGTGCCCGACCGGGTACTTGTCAAACTTGTTGACAGTCGGGTAGAGCGACACCTAGGGGATAAGGATAAGATAAACTCAAACGCATGTCAACTGTGTGTACAAGTGTACAAACTTACCACATCCCGATAGCGCAGCTCTACAGTCTCGGTGGCCTCGGCGTGCGGGACAAAAGCCTCGGTACGGCCGCCAAACAGGGCATCCTCCAGGCGAATAGGCTGCTGGACTGGCGCTCCCTCGTCCTGATAGTCGTGCTCCCACATGACACGTACATTGTAGGCAGTGGAGAGCAGCCGGGTGAAGCGCTCAGTCTCCTCATAAATCGCCCGCATTGGCTGGTTCTTGAGCGGGTGCAGCACGTCGCCGTTGGGGAAGCACTTGGGACAGCCATGGTAGAAGCAGCCATGAAACTGCAGCACTGTCCTGGTCTCTGGGTCGAAGCCGTCGACCTTACGGCCCATGGCGAAAGCCTCGCCGCCAGAATCGGCTGTCCTCAACCGGCCGCCAAACTCGGTTGCATTCAAATGCGCAAGCCAGCACCGCGCCTTGTGCGACTGTACATCGGACCGGCGGGAAATCACCCCAAGAGTGTTGGGCTCCATAAACTTGGTGGTGAATACTGCCATGGCCAAGCCCGCAATGGTGTTGGATTGAACAAATGCGTCCAGTCCGCAAATGTCCTTAATCAGGCGGGCATACTTTAGACAGCCTTCCCGCAAAATTAACGTGTCCTGCAGGCAGTAGTCCAGGTACTCCTTATTGAAATTAAACACCTGTCCCTCCTGCTTGGCCAGCCAGTCGGCGATGGAGTCATGCTGCTTGTTTTTCTTTCCTCCATACATATCAATTGAGCAGTAGGGTCCCACGTACCCCCAGTTTTCCGGCTGGTTAAACACGTGCGGGAAATCTCCTTTGGTCAGTTGGGTGCCCAAACCAAGCGCCTTTGGGAATTGCGCCAGACCAATAGGGATGAAATTGAGGCTGTCCTTGAAGGTGATCTTGTCGCACTTCATGTACATTAGGCGGCTGTTCTGGAAGATCACTTGCGGCTTCTTCTTGGCCAGTCCGTTGAGTAGGGCGCCGAGCAGGAGGAATGCGTCATACGCAGAGCCATTGTGCGCAATAGCAATTGCCCCCTGCTTGAACACACTAGTCAGCCAGCAGTAAAAGGCATCGATAGAGTGCGGCCCGACAGATACAAACTCTCGCATCCCACAGGCACAGTCATTGTGCGAGACACAGCTCGTGAAATCGAGTGCCAGATTGCGTCCCGCAATGCAATTGGCTGAGCTGTGTAGTCCCCCGCACACGCTGCAGCGGGGCCTGGGGAAGAGTTTGGGACACGCCTCGCAGGAGGTGGCAGCCGTAACCAAGTGTACCCGATGCTGCTTGCCAGAGTCCACGTACGTCTCGAAATCATAGTAAACATACGGGGCGCTAGACTCTTTGGCTTTGGGCGGGGTGACAAAGCACTCGTGGGTGGCAGTTTCGTCGTACTGCTTGCAGACTGGGCACTTGGCATAACCACACTGATGCTCAGGGGGCTGGCCTACTTTTAGTTCTTCTAGATAGCCACACGTGCCGCAAACGTGGACCGAATCACAGCGCGATCTGCCGGCCTTATTCTTGCGTTTGTGATTTTCTAGGCACTGAGCATTATAGCAATTTAGCCCGCAATCATGGCATCTTACATATGCGCGGTTTGCCTTACAGTTGGAGCCCGGAGTCTTGCATGTACTGCAGGCATCCGCACACTTGTGCTTGGCGTTGGCGCAGTCGTAGGCCATCTCGCACTTGGGGCAGTAGCGCACGGAGCCGAAAAACGCAGGCAGCTTGGTAACCACATTAAAGTGCTGCTCGACCAGGTGCAGGTGCAGAATCTCGGTGCCAGGCAGGTTGAAGATGCACCTGTTGGCCTCCTCTGCGCGGTACACGCGTACACCAAAATCGTGCCCCGGATGCAGCCGGTTCAGGGCACGGATCGCTTCGGGCAGTGCATCCACCCCGAAAGGACCAGCCTGCGAGACGGTTTGAAGAGTCTGTGTGGAGGGTAAAATATTTCTTTTAGTGTTCCTTATCGTAAAATTTCTTATCAGAGTATGGTTCTTTTAGTATCCCCTGATACTGTGTAAAAAATCTTATCAGAAAATATATCTTTTAGTATTCCATGATACTGTGTAAAAATCTTATCAGAAAATATATCTTTTAGTATTCCATGATACTGTGTAAAAATTCTTATCAGAAAATATATCTTTTAGTATTCCACGATACTGTGTAAAAAATCTTATCAGAAAATATATCTTTTAGTATTCCACGATACTGTGTAAAAATTCTTATCAGAAAAATACTAGAAACTTACCGTGTAGAGGCCAGCTTCGATTTGTAGCTCAGTCGCAAGCTTAGTCTGCTTGGACGAATTGGCCTTGATCGTGCGCCACACCTTCTCGGTGATGGACTTGGCCACGAATTGCAGGTAGGCGCAGGCCACGACCAGAGCGCGCAGCAGACACCTCTTGTCCGAGTTGGTGATGCGGACATAGTGCTTGGAGAAGGCGTGCCGCTCCTCTAGATGCTTGTTCTCGAGGGCACAGCCACCTCGGGGC
This sequence comes from Macrostomum lignano, assembly GCA_002269645.1. Classification (NCBI taxonomy): domain Eukaryota; kingdom Metazoa; phylum Platyhelminthes; family Macrostomidae; genus Macrostomum; species Macrostomum lignano. The sequence goes on along the minus strand of NIVC01001412.1, from coordinate 131,031 downwards.
ACCCAGGCTTTTAGCAGACGGATAGAAAAGTTGCCCGTCAGGACAGTGGCATCCGGCTGCACAATCTTGTTGATGTGCTTAAACAACAATTCAGCCGTCATGCGGGCTGCACGCACCGGGGGAGTATGGGCTGCTTTGAGCATATTGTCGCTCTCGAATTTCGCGGCCATAAAGTCATCACCAGCCAAATCTTGCTTGAAAACTTCGAGCATGTCGGCAAACACCTCCCGCAAATCTTCGGTGTTGGTAATACGCACCACATACTCGACACCCTTTGCCCTAAACTTGGGCAGGTCACGCTGATTATCCAGCCGGGCCGTAAAACCTGCATGGGGGGAATGGGGGAGTGTGAGTCAGCCCGGTTCTGTGTGGGAAATGGGGCAGGATAACTCACCCGGTCCGGTAACAGATTCCGGCTGTGTTGGCGGGACAAACGCGTCTGAAAAAACACAAGGAGATAAAAAACCAGAAGAATCTGTCATTTTCCTGGCCCCAGCGTGTTTCCCCGCCCTAGCCCCAGCAATTTCTTAACAGAGTTTACTCTGCTGTCCCCGCAGCAACTCTCTGCAATTTCTTATCTGCACCCCCGCTGCAGCCTGTCGCAGCAGTCCCAGTCTTTGTTTACTCACCCCTCCCACAGCAACTCTCTGTCGCAGCAATTTGCACCTAGCTGCAGCCTGTCTAGCCAGCCCCCTATCAGTCTGCCCCCGTGCTACACAGTCCCAGCAACTCTCTGCCCCCACCCGGCTGTAACTTGTCTAGCCCGCCCCAACGATTATCTGTTTTTGCAGCAATTTCTTATCTGCCGCAGCACCCTAGCAACTGTCTGTTTTTGCAGCAATTTCTTATCAGCACACCCCTCCCTGTCTAGACAACACCCCACCCGAGGCTCCAGTCTAGACTGCTGTCCCACAGACCCTGCAGCTGCTGCTGCTGCTAAACCGGCTGTAACTTGTCTAGCCCGCCCCAACGATTATCTGTTACAGACCCTGCCGCAGCACCCCACCCTAGCAACTCCAGTCTAGACCCCTGCAGCTGTCGCAGCAGTCCCAGTCTTTGTTGTTTACTCTGCGGTCCCACAGACCCTGCAGCTGCTGCTGCTGCTCAGCCCCTACCCCCACCCTAGCAACTACAGTCTAGACAGAAATTAATTAAAACTTACCATAAAGACGTTGCCTCTTGTCAGCCAGGAAAGCAGTTGCGGTGGCGCTGCGTTTAGCCATTTTGCAAACAGAGAGTGTGAGAGAGCGAGCGGAGAGAAGCATTATCTCTCTACCCTGGCTCTGGGGGTCTGTATATATACTAAAAAATCTGCTCAGCTTGCCTGCTATTGGTCAAATCGCCAAAAACCAACCAAAATCATCAAAAATCACCCTCAAAATCACCACCCACCCCACCCTCCATCCGGGGGTATATAAGGCGCTGCACGGCTGTCAGAGAGCTCTCTGCTGCTGCTGCTGCTAAATCATGTCTTCTATCTCTCTATACGATAACTTTGTGGCGCGGAAGCCCACATTTGAAACTGAACACAACTTGATTGAAATTCGGCGTCTCTACACCAACGAGGCTGGAGTGTGGAAGGACGGCTTCCCTGCAATCTACTTGGCCGAGCCAGAGTGGAAGAAGCTCGAAGCTGCGCGGGCTGACCTGGAGGCCGCTGCCCGCCTTCACGTGAACAAGCGGGTCCTGTTGGGCAATTTCAAGGCAGTTGAAGCTTCGCGAGGGAGGATCCGTTTGCGGCGCAATTGGCTCAACGTGGACCCAAAGTTTAATTGGCGCTACACGATCGAATTCACGCCTGAACTGTGGCGCCGGATGTTTGCCTCCCGTTTGGACAAGCTCTTCAAGCTGGAGCCCGAGGCCAAGAGAGCCAAGACAGAGGAAAATCTGCAGGACTGCCTTGACAGCATCAAACCCTACCCTTAGGGAAATCTGTTTGACGAGGGTTGCTAATTGAGTCGTGCCGCATCCGTACAGCGCGAACCCGATTTTGGTAAGCTTAATTTCATATAAATTGTATATAAATTAGATATAATCTGTCTATATTGAACACTAAAATATTGTTTACTTTGACAGATGTTTCGAGAGCGCTGATGAGGAGGAGACTGCCCTGGCTGAAGATCGAGCTCGAGTTTGACTGATAAGGGAATTTCTCTTTGTACTCTGTTACTCTCTGCCTGCACTGTACTTGGGCCTCGCAACACACGGGGGGATCCCTCAACTTGGAGAGCTACCCTCTGGGGATCCACTAAAACCCTCATTTGGGGTGGGAGGTGCTGTAAAGTTTGACTGGAATTCTCTTTGTATGCGGTCTGTTACTCTACCTCCACTGTACATTGGGGCATCATTTGACACCCGGGAGCGCACTGTACTTGGGATCCGCTAAAACCCCTATTTGTATGCGGTCTGTTATTCTGCCCGCCCTGTGCAATGTGAGGGGTCCTTGATAACCCCCATTTGGGGAGGATTGGAATGCTCTCTGCCTGAACTGTACTTGGGATCCCCATGAAAAAAACCTTATTTGGGGCTTGGGGAGGAATTTCTCTATGTTACTCCTCTCTGACCGCACTGTACTTGGGATCCCCCGGCCCTGGCTCTGGGGGCGTGTCTGTTTACTAGGGAGCCGGTTGCTTGTATTTTACTTTACACCTACATTATATGCTTAATTTGCATACATATGTTGTATATGTCACAATTTTCCTGCATTATACTCAATTTGCAGTGTGTATTTTAGCCTATGCACTGAAATTTGTACCTGCGGGTTATTATGCAAAAATGTATTGTTTAAAATGCGCCTACATTATATGCTATGTATTATAATTTTAGTGTATTATACTCAATTTGCACCTACAGTGTGTGTATTTTAGCCTATGCACCTACATAATTGGAATCTAGAGTGTGTGCAATATACTGTGTGTATTTCCACCTATGTAGCGCCTACAGTACCTGCTTTGTCTATTTCTGCCCATGCGCCTACATTGTGTGTATTTTGCTGCTCATATTCCTATTATGCTCCAATATGTACATTTTAATATACATTATGCGTCATTATTCACACCTACCAATATGTTTTATCTACTTTTTATGTAAATATACGCAATTTCATCTACTATAAGTAGTTTTCACTAGCCTAATATCGTTGACTACATATCGGGGGAGTGGTAGAGTGTACACCCGTACTGGGGAGAGTGTACACTCGGGGCGCCAGCGGCATGGGAGAGTGTACACTCGGGGCGCCTGCGGCATGGGCGTCTGCGGCATGGGAGAGTGTACACTCGGGGCGCCTGCGGCATGGGCGTCTGCGGCATGGGCGCCTACGGCTCGGGAGGGTGCGCCTGCGGCTCGGGAGGGCATACATATCGGGGTACATATCGGGAGGGTGGGCATACATATCGGGTACATATCGGGAGGGTGCGCCTGCGGCATGGGCGCCTAATTGGCGCCTGGATGGCGCTTGGCGCCACGCGCCTGCGGCGCGCGCGCTAGCCAATGAGAGGCGAGGAGGGTTGACACCCACCCCACCTCCAAAAAGGGCGGATAAATGGGTCCTTAGTAGTCATGTATTAAATGGAATGTATTGCTTTTAATGATTAAATATAATGAATTTAAACTAATAATAGTTTTCTTAAACACTAATAAATTTCAACTGTCTTTCATTTTATTTTGTTTTTGTAAAATTAGTGCTATTTTGTAAAATTTAATATATCGATGAGTCTTTTTTTTAAATCCTTCCCGACTCAAGCGTCTCTCTCTACCCCCATATCTTTCAAAACTCTTCCCAATTCATTGTTAGGAGCGCACAAAATAAACCCCGCTCCTGAGCCTCCGCCCTCTCTCCTCGTGCACCAGCCCTCTCTCCCTGTGCACCCGCCCTCGCCTTCAACCCCCAACCCCAACTTTGTTTTACCAAAAATAACAGCTTTAACTAGCTTCCGAGCGATCGACTCACGAAATCCGCTTGAAGCCCCTATATTGTCTAGTCTCTTAAGCATTTCTTTGTCCCAGCGATTCTTCTCCTCAGGAAAATCTCTATATTTAACATTGTGCCACATGCAGACAGAGTCTAGCTCGTTCACAGGCTCATGCCCAGGATTTGTATTATTGTTTGTATCTAACTGTATTTCAAGTGGATTCAAAGGCCCACAATATTTGTACCCGGGAATGGTCCAGCCTTTGTTTGGATGAGGAAGCTTTTCTATCAGTCCATGTGAATCTAACTTACCACCAGAGCGTTGCATTATTTTATTTTAAATTTTATTTTTAAAAAAAATGACAGATCAGAAACTTAAAAAACTCTACTACAGCGACAAAGGATTCTTTGTAGGAAAAAATGCAGTCACCAAACTCGCAGAACTAAGTAAGGAACCAAAAGCTACAGTAGAAAAATGGCTCTCTAAGCAGGCTGTCTTTCAAGTCTATTTCCCACCAGTAAAATTTGAAAGGCCCCATTTCAGTATTTATAAACCTAATGAGGCGCACCAAGCAGATCTTCTGTTTCTCCCCAATGACTCGGGCTACAAGTATGCTCTCACAATTACAGACGTTGCCTCCAGATATAAGGAAGCGAGACCGCTTAAGACGAAGAAGTCAGAAGCAGTTGAAACCGCCCTCCAAGATATTTATAAAAACTCTCCGCTCACATACCCCCAAATCTTTATGACCGACCCGGGTAAGGAATTCATGGGTGCAGTGAAATCCCTTATGGAAAAGAAAAATACAGAGATTCGCTATGGCAGAACAAACTTGCACAGAGACCAGGCTTTTGTGGAAAGATTCAATCTAACTCTAGCCAAGAGGCTATTCACTAAGCAGACAGCTGAAGAGCTGAAACTAAAAAGTGGTCAGTACTATACCAAGTGGACAGACCGGCTCCCCACTGTTATAGAACAACTGAACAATGAAGTCACGCGCATGACTGGATTGAAACCGTCCCATGCAATTAAACAAGACACTGTCGAACTTAAGTCATCTCATAGAACAGACAACAACACGACAACCCCACACAACACGCACAACACAAAACACACCTCAAACTACCCGAAGCTTCCAGGAGTTGAATCACCATACATACTGACAAACTCTGAGTTTCTACGCTTTTTATATCTACCTGGAGAGCTAGAGAAGGACACCAAAAGAAGAGCTACAGATCCATACTTCAGCCTTGATGTACATAAAATAGACAGACATTTTACCCCCGACTCTGGAGAATATTACTTTTTATCTCAGGCCTTTAACCCTAAATCCCCCACGCGGTCATTCACTAGAGCTGAACTCCTAGTGATACCGGCTGACACAGAAATTAATTAAAATATTAAAATAAAAAATGACAAAGATTGAAACCAGAACCATCAATAAACTCAATAAAATCATTGAATCAAAGAAACCAGGTCTTATATCAATTAAAGGTGCCAAAGTAAAAATCGATCCCGTGCAGCAAATAGTTCAGTGTAATGAGCAAACACACAGCATCACAGATGAAAAGTCAGGAGGAATCCTACCATTAGCAGCTCTTATCCCAATCATTGCAGGCGCTGTAAGTGCCGCAGGTGGTGTAGCTGGAGGTGTAGCAACTGCTGTTAAAGCTGGGAATGATAGAGCCCACCAGCTAGAATTGCAAAAGATTGCAAGAGACAAAGGTATAACAATTAAGGCAGGAGAGGGCTGCCCCGATCGTGATGATTGTGAGAATGAAAATTCTATAAGCAAGTCTGACATTGTCAAAGCTATCATGACACTGCACAATGCTGGGTTTACAATAATGCGCATGTGATGAGGTTTAAAACCCTACTTTATCCAGCTTCATAAACCTAATACTACTGATAGGATGTAGAAACAGTTCAACTTTTCTATGAGGGTGGTCACCCTCAAAAATTTTTTTTATTTTAGAGAAAAAATGCCAAAAGCTAATCCAGCAAAAGATTTAGTCAACAAACATTTTTCAAAAGGCGTCTCATTTCAAGACAAAAGTAATTCACTAAGAGAAGCATACAAACAAAAGTTCAACACCGACCCTGGTCACCTGGGAAGCTATGAAAAACAGTTGGAAATCATCAATCAATTAGAATCCAACCAGTATGCGCCTATAAAAAATCCTGCAAAGGAACACCAAGAGAGGAGTCGCAACTTAGTTAACAAATACGAAACTCTCACTGGTGAAAAAGCAAAGTACCCACAAAATAAGCAGGAACAAGAGAAATTAGAGCAATTAATCCATTTAAAAGAGTCGATGCTTGCCATTGAAGAGATTAATTTTGCACAGAGGAAGTTTACAGAACATTACATAGAGTACACAATCCCAATTAAGGATACCACCGCAAACATCTACGACTATAAAGACAGCATCCAATCAGTTGTTGATCACACACTCAAAACACGCAAGACCTTTAAACTACAGATATCATTCAAGATTGCGTTTTATATGCCTGCGAAACCCACTGAGCATCTCGAGTATTACAATACATGACAACAAAGGCAAAGCCATTCACCCCAACAGACACACTGGATCCTTTCCTTCAAGATGTCACTAAGAAAATTGAAGCGTTTACATCCAGAGGTTCCGGATGGGTCGTGGGAGGGATTCAAAGAGCGACTGTCATGGTCATGAAATATGACCCACTTAAAGCCTCCTCTTATATAGAGCTCCCACACAAGCTAGCCGGCAAAAAAGCTTGCATAAATGTTAAAAATAAAGACAATTGCTGTGCTCTATGGGCAGTTCTTTCTGCACTTTTTCATGATAGTGTCCCTCACCACCCCGAAAGAACCTCAAATTATCAAAATTATTTCAACTACTATCTCATTGAATGCGAAAAGAAGGGAATCAGGTTTGACAAAGGAGGCTTGGCGATCTCTCAGATCCCAAGCTAGAAGAAGTGTTTCAATAACAAAATTAGAATCACAGTCTTTGAGTGGAGTGAAAAAACTGAGAAAGTTCAACCGGTCAGATGTAGCAAAGACGTTTTAGATCCCGAGGGGAAAAGGCGGATTGAAGTGGATCTTCTAGTGATTGGTAATTTACTAGAGGAGGCTCACTATGTTTGGATTAAAGATCTTTCAAGACTCATTCACAAGCAGTTGAATAATCATCACGAGGCTGTTGCCATCTGCCGCTTGTGCCTTAAGCATTACAATGGACCTGAACGCTTTGAAAAACTAACAGAGCATGAATTATCATGCGAGGATCACCCGACCAACTGCTCTCTTCTTTCAGCTGAAGAGAAGTATCTCCGGTTTAAGAACTATCACAAGATGGAGAAGCTCCCATTTGTTGTATATGCTGATTTCGAATGCTCAATCATTCAAGAAACTCAAAAACAAACTCAAACTCTAAAACATGTCCCCAATTCAGTAGCATATGCCTTTATTAATACAAAAGGACTTGTTGAGTATAATTATTTCTTTGGAGAGCAGTGTGTGGAGCTGTTTATTGCCAGAATGTTAGAGTTGCAAAGAGTGATTAGCACCTTTCAACCTGTTCCAATAATGATGACTGAGGAGGATGAAAGCAATTTCCTATCAGCAACTCATTGCCACATCTGCAGGAAACAGTTAACTTGCACTAATATTAAAAACCCCACCGTTAGGGACCACTGCCACTTTACTGGGAAATTTAGAGGTGCAGCGCATAACACCTGTAATCTAAAGCTAAAATCGAACATTCATGATCTAACGATATTTTGTCACAACGCAAAGAACTATGACATGCATTTAATAGTTGAAAAAATCGGCATGATTCCAGACATACACCTTGATTGCATCGCAGAAAACAAGGAGAAGTTTAAGTGTGTTGATATTAAACAGGATAATTCGGGTAAAGGTAAAATAAGACTGAAGGATTCATATCAATTTCTAGCTGCCAGTCTAGACGAACTAAGCAAGAATCTAAAAGATGAACAATGTACATATACAAAGATGTTTGCAAGTAAAATTTACAACAGTGATGAATCATTTAAACTCCTGAAAACCAAAGGCTTCTACCCCTATGAGAATATTACTGGGTATCACGTATTTGAAGAAGGTTTACCACCACAAGAAAGTTCTTTTCAAAGCTAACAGACTCTGGAATCTCTGACAAAGACTATGAGCACGCGAAGCATGTCTATAATTACTTTAATTGTCAAAACTTCTTCCAGTATCACCTGCTTTACCTCTACACAGATGTGTTTCTGCTGGCCGATGTGTTTGAAACCTTCAGATATACCTGGTACACAGCATATGGCCTCGATCCTGCACATTATGTGTCTCCCTGCCACTAGCTGGGAATCTTTGCTTAAAATGAAATGGGATCAAGATCCAGATTGGTACATTGAACTTCTTACAGACATTGACATGTACAATTTTGTCGAATCGTCAAAGCGAGGGGGAATCTCAATTTGTGTTAACAGGTATGCAAAAGCAAACAATCCCTACATTGAATCTTACAATAAGGAGCAGCCCTCAAACTACATTACTTACTTGGACGCTAATAATCTCTACGGGTGGGCGATGAGTCAAGATCTTCCAGTTAGAGATTTTCGATGGCTACCCTCATCAGAATTCAAACGGGACTTTTCATTGGCTGCCATTTATGAGGTTGATGTTTACATTCCACCAGAGCTTCACGACTATTTCTCTGACTTTCCACCCTTCCCAGAGAACATCAAGTGCCCGAAAATAATCGAAACTCCCAATGGAACTTGGCACCTGTCAGGAACAGAAAAAGAACATACAGAGAAACTAACACAGAATCTAAACAACAAGACACGTTACAAAATCCATTACAAACTGCTTCAGTATTTTATCTCACTTGGTTGCAGGGTCACCAAAGTTCACAGGGCTCTTACATTTACAGAGGAAGCGTGGATGAAACCCTACATTGATAAGAACACCCAGTTTAGGACCAAAGCAACCAACGACTTTGACAAGAACCTCTTTAAGTTGGCCAACAACTCTGTCTATGGCAAGACTCTTGAGAATGAGCGGAAAAGAACAAACCTGAAACTTGTTACCTCATCAGAGCCTGCTGTTATTCAGGCAAATATGTCAAAGCCAACATTCAAAGAACTCCATATCTTTAATAGCTACTTAGGTGTGATCATATTTTACAAAACCAAGGTGACGCTGCGCAAGCCGATCTATACAGGTGTCACTGTTCTCGACGAATCAAAACGTCTGATGTACCAGTTCTTCTATGGCATGAAGCAGCAGTACAAGGATAAAATGAAACTCTTGTACACTGACACAGACAGTTTTATTATGGACATTCAAACAGAAGACATTTATCAGGACATGCTGCAGCAAAAAGATTTGTTTGACTTGTCTGAGTATGATGAATCTTGCAGGACACAGAATGGCGATCAAGTGTTTGACGCCACTAACAAGAAAGTGATTGGGAAAATGAAGGACGAGATTGCTGGTGACATAATCACTGAATTCATTGGGTTGAGAGCAAAGTCCTATTTTGTAAAATGTGAGTCGTCAGACCCAATTAAAAAATCAAAGGGAATTCCGAAACGTGTGGTTAGGAAGGAAATTAATGAAGCTGAATACAGAGACGCCTTGAATTGCAACAAAAAGACATCACATGAGTTCTCAAAGCTACAATCTAAAAATAATATTATTCACACAATTCAGCAAAAGAAGATTGGACTGTCAGGTGCAGATAACAAGAGATTCATTTTTGATGACAATATTAACAGTCTACCGTTCGGGCACTGGAGATTGGGTTTAGGAGGTTGAGATTGGGTTTAGGTTTAAGAGAAAGTTTAATAAACCTCATAAAAAATGACGACAAATAACTTTCTTGAAGATTTGGCTAACGAACTGGAAATCCCAAACTTTAGAGGAATATTTATGAGGGACACTCTGCCTGATTTTCCTCTAAGAAAGGAATGCGGCATCATGAACTTTGACACCGCCGATAAGCCAGGATCTCATTGGGTTTGCTGGGTGATTGATCCCGATCGCAAGCACAAGTGTTATTACTTCGATAGCTATGGGACGGCAGTACCAGAAGAGCTAAGAAATTATATGAAGGGAAAAATAATAAAAAAATTTATCGCTCAGACTTTATTCTCCAAGGTCTTAGCAGTGATATTTGCGGTGAGCTGTGCATGACTGTTTTGTATGCAATGACCAAAACACGAAAGACCTACAAGGAAATTATTCGTACCTGTGTTTCATAGGGGTTCATTGTGCATTTCTCGTTGTCCTTCTTGCCGAATTTCTTGCCGACTTTCTTTCCGCATAATGTTGAAAAACTTTCTCGAGTTCATTTTTCAGCTGACTCATGTCATCAGTACCGACCATGTTCAAGTTCATTCGAATTGATTGTTCATAAAGATCCTGAATGGTTTTGAACTCATCCTCTGAAATGAACTTATCCTCGATTGCCCTTGAAATGTACCCTATGATTGATGTGTGCACCCCTTTCTCTTTTACTTGCTTCTCCTGTAGCTGCTTTAGTTTTTTTCGCCTGTTTCGCGCTAATGCTCCAGTAATTGCTGAAATAAGTCCACATGCAGCACCACTGAACCAAGTGGATTGCGATTGGGGCTGTGATGGCTGGCAACACTGAGACAGCTGCAGCAGATCCAGATAGAACAGACACAGATCCTAGAATCATATTGCTGTAGTCGAAAAATTTACAGTGGTTGTCATAGCGCTTAATTTTCTTTGTGTTGTGGAAAATATTTTTTTCAAGATCATCGCGCATTTTTTGAATCTCCACCAGTCGAAACTGTTGAGAGTTACAAGTAATGACGGGGTAGAGTTTTTGTTGCTCATATTGGGGTGCACTAGGTGCACTAGGTGTTGTGGGAGCCTTCGGATCATAAAGAGAATTTTGAGCATCCATTTTTAAGGGAATTTTTTTAAAAAAATCGACAACTAGTTGGTGGTGTTAGATTTGTTTTACGGTTGATTGCTTCGTCTGCAGTCACGGCAACGGGTCTCTTCGAATCTGCCTATTCATTGTCTGTGAGCTCCATTCTACGTCTGATCTCAAACAAGTCGGTTGGATCACTTATTTCCCTTGTGGTCTGTGGTGCCTCTTCAGCGTCAATGTTTTTGAGATTATGCAAGCGTTCAAGACGACTGATTCTTCTCAACGATTTCTGCCATTCGGTAAAAATTAAATCTACAAAGACTTTATTTGCAGTAATTCTTACTTTAATTCTATCATGCAATGCTGTTGACTGGTTCATGAACTCTTCTAAATTATTCACTTTAGCTGTGTTGGTTGCGACGTTTTCTTTAATTCTATCATGCAATGCTGTTGACTGGTTCATGAACTCTTCTAAATTCCTCACTTTAACTGTGTTTCTGAAAACTCCTTCTTCAAAAATGCGCATCCGCCTATCAATGGAGTTTCTCAGAAGATTAATTGTCGATGCTAAATTTGTTCTTAAGCCGTTGATTTGCGAGACTGCCGAAGTTATTTCTGACCTAAGTTCATTAGTGCTGTGACAACTGCGCATAAAGCTTATCACTTTCAAACTTCTGCCTAGCTACTTTAAGCCTGAGATCTTCCATGTTTATTTGCAACTGGTGCATGGAGCGCTCTAATTGTTTCAGTCTGTTTTTATTCAGTTTGATCTCTGGGATCTCTTCGTCGCTGTTGATATATCGCCTGTCAAGGATGGATATTTGAGCTGATGTAAGAGCGCTGTTGCCAGAAATGGATTCACCTGCAAAATTATAGACATCTTTTAATAGCAAATTTTAAATTACAGTTCTTTTTTCTTTGCTGATAATCACAAACTGGTAAGGCTGATTCCACTTGTCATAGCAAAGATTAACGAATTCCTCTGTGAAATCTTTCTGCTTGAGTTTTTTGTTGGATTTATGAAATAGGCAGGCGCAATGACCTCATTGTAAAATCTTTTTAGCCTGTCCTGTGGAATGGTTGGAAACAGGAGAATCAGATTGCAGTTCCCACGAATTGTTTTGTTCGGGAGCTCGAACCAGTTCTGTGCAATGTAAATTACATTACAATTGTTATGTCGTCCTCTTGTAAAATAGTTTTCTATCTGCTTCTGTGGGCCTGTCATACAATCATCAAAGACGATCAAATGCTTTCTCCCTTTTCTAGCTCATCTGGTTGGGGTAGAAGTTTGGTCTTTGGATCACCTGCGGATCTCCATAGGTGAACACTTTAATGTTCTGCCATTTTTCATTGTCTTTGAGGTGCTTTGCATATTCGGCAGCTACAATTTCAGGGTTACTGGGAAGGTTTTGTTGGTTATTAAAACATGCAATAATGTCCTCTTTGTTCAGCTTGTTTTGAAGCCCTGCAATCAGCATTCTATACTCATCTTGATACAGTGTGGGAGAGTAGATGTGCAGAGTGTCATAGTCGATAAAGCCAGGTCTAAGAAGCATGTTAAAGACTCTGAATGTTTTACCTGAACCTGATGAACCAACAACAATGCATCTGAAGTGACTCGGGATTGACTCATGATGAGAAAACTTAATCTGATTACGCGTCCAGTGAGGATTGAAGTCGCTTGAAAAGTCCATTTTTTTCTATGATAAAAATTTTTTTTAATAATAAATAATTTAGAAGATGTGTCATTTTGGGACTTGGATGTGTCATTTTGGGACTTAGATGTGTCATTTTGGGACTTAGATGTGTCATTTTGGGACTTAGATGTGTTATTTTGGGACTTGGATGTGTCATTTTGGGACTTAGGTATGTCATTTTGGGACTAGTCTTGTACCTTTACATTTCTTGTACCCTCGGAAAGTACCTTGAGTCAAATTTGAAACCACTTCCTTTTTTAATGCTAGCTCTCATCTTCTCATAGACTGCAGGGTCCACACTGTCTGGATTTGGGCCCAGCGAAGCCAGCGGAGCCAGCGGGGCCAGTGGAGGTTGAATCTCTTGTTTAGGTGTTACAGTATCCTTTATCTTTTTGGCTGCTGTGGCTACACTGCCAGCCGCTTCGGCAACGTTCTTGATGTTCTCTTTGTTCTCTCCAATGACCTTAAAAATCTTGGCCCCCTGAGCGATCAAATCAGCAAGGCCATTCCCAGAGCGTTCTTTTCTTGGATAGTGGCCTGCAGGGAAAAGTCCAGATCCACGTTTAATGAGATTAAGTTCCTCTTTGTCATAGTATTTGTCAATGTCTTTTTCGAAAATAAGAGGCATTTTTTCTTGAAATAAATTATTTTTGTTGAACCGCGAAAGCAGAAGCTCTCTCGCCCTCTTATCGATGTATTTTCTCTCAAGCATTTTATTGAGGATGTTGACAAATTCTTTTCTATTTTCAACTTTCATTCCGGTCTTTGCCGCTCCTAGAAGAACCGCTACTCGCTTGTAGATTTCAGAAATTCCTTTTCCAGTTGAGGGCGGTTGGTCTTGGGGTTGTGGAGTTGGTTGGGCTTGTAGCTGCTGGGGAGGTGATGCAAAAGACTGCTCACTTTCAGAGATGGAACTGTCATGTGGTGCCTGTCTTTGTTGAGGTGTGAAAACTCTTTGATTGATTCTATTCATTCGATCTGGAGAGTGTTGTTCTAAGCGTTGCCAGTCTGTTGGGTTTTGTTTCTTATATTCAGCTACTTTCAAAGGGTCTAACTGCTCGAGTTGACTGAGTACTTGTTCTTCTGTAAAATGTTGCTGTTGTGGTTGTGGTTGTGGTTGCTGTTGCTGTTGTTCTAGATATTTTATGACTTCCCCCTGATCTGGCAAACCGAACCATTGTTTAAAGTGCTTGTACTTTTTGAATTTAGTCAGGTTGACACCGCTATCGTACATGTGTTTCAAAACTTCTGGGACCTTTAGGATTTCTATATCTCTAACAAGAGAAAAAGTCACTAGATTTCTGTAGTTCTTTAGCTGCTTCTCAGAGATTTTCTCTTGGTTCTTGGTCATAAAAGTCAGTAAGGTGTCTGTGAAAGGAATTTTCATAGTTTCTGAGCCTTTGACAACAGAAATATTTTCCTTATTTATGTCGATATAATATTCCACTGGTTCATTATAAATGTTTCTTCTCCACATACTTATTCCAAATACATATTTCCCATCATGTTCTACACGCTCTACTGGTCCAAAAATGTTATCTGTCACTTTTAGTTGCTGTTGTTGTGGTTGTGGTTGTTGTGGTTGTGATTGTTGTGGTTGCGGTTGTGTCTGTGGTTGCGGCTGTATCTGTGGTGCTTCTGGAATTTTGCCCAAAGCCTTTTGCACCTGGGTTTCCTGTATGTCGTCGATAGTTTCTTTGACCTGATCAATATTTTTCTTAGCTTCTCCATACCCGGGCTTATGAAACTCTGTGGCTGCTTGGACAAACTCATTGTAGGATTGCTGCTCCTTATTTATTAGCCCGGTAACTCGTTTCTCTGCTTGTGCTAGCTTCTCCAATTCAGATATCTGCTGTGTACTTTTTCGCTTCATTTCTAATTTTATTTTATTTTTAGTTAAAAAATGAACGACCTACTGACACCAGTTTTCTACAAAATTAACAAGCCTATTTTGAGTGATGATAGCACAATCAAAGCGACTCAGGTAAGAGTTCCCAGTCAGGAAAATCAGAATGAAACTAATCTTGGTCCTGGTCAAACACTGACATTTACATACAATGGATGTTCGTCTTTGGTTAGTGTGCACAGTCTTAAAAGCGGCTTCCATATGACATTTCAATTCAAGACAAAGGGTGGTGCGGATGCGGCTCGTGCTAACGTTGACAAGCATGATGCGGATGTGGCTCTGATCAGTAACTTTTGGGCGTACATGTTCAAGGAGTTTAGTGTATCGAATGGGAGCACAGAGTTGGAGCGAATCGCCAACTTTGGAATTGTCTATGACGCTCATTGTTTGATCGAGAATCCTGATTTTATTCAGTTGGGAAGTGGTGCGGGTTTTATTGCAGATGAAAAAGAAGGAGATATCAATGACAGTGGCTATAAAAATAGGAAGAAGAGATACAACTATGCATTGCAAGGTGCTGATGATGCTGCTAAGAACCCGCTGTATCGGTCTGTTGATGTATTTGTACCATTGAGATTCATGAGTGGATTCTGTAATACATTTAATCGACTGACTAGTAACTTTAGCTACACCTTTAAGATGACTAGAGATGATCGCAGTAGAGTGTTGTGGACTGGGGCGGACCACACAAGGATGGAGGTGAAGCTAACCGGAATCGAGCTGTATTTGGAAGTCATTGAGCCAAAGACCGCACTAAAAGCGGATTATCTCAAGGCAATAGAGAAGGACATTGATGTTGCATACACAGCCTACATGTGTCGAGATGAGCGAAACGAAACTAGAACAAACATCTGCATTAAAGAGGGATCATGCAGCAATCCAAGGTATATCATTATTAATATGAGAAACCCAAATAGCATTATACGCTACATGCATGGAGACGTGCGGTCCATCCAGCATGAAATCAGTGATAATCTTTACCCTGCACTGCCACAAAATGGTGATTTCAGTCAGAACAAGATTAGCAAATTTTACAGCGAGTTGGTCGACTTGGCTGTGAAAGAGAACAATGGAATTGCTATCACTGCTCTTCAATATGGAACTCTATATCCGATGTTTGGCGCTGATGTGTCTGCCAGACAAATGCCTACTGATAACAGCCCTGTGAATATCGTGACTAACATTGAGAGGACTGTCGCAATACCCGTGGACTTGTACATTATCTATGCATTTGAGAGGAAGGTGAAGCTTAACATGATCAACAATTCATCCAGTAAAGTTTAAATATTTTTTGTGGGTGAAAAAATGGAAGCGATTGCTGAAAGACTAAATAATATTATTTCGCACTCCAAGGAGAGCATTCCTATTACAATAACTGGGCGGATTAATGACTCAAACGGGATATTTGTTCAAAAATTAGAGCAGGCGATTAGCCTGGATCCAGGTGCTAATTGCCATGTCTATCTTAACGACTTCACTGGTTGGTCAAACGTTCCCAATGTGACGGCAGCAAATAATAAGTTTTATTACAAATGGAAAGGTGCAGCAGCAGAACCTGTGGTATTCCCTGTGAGCACGCAAAGTGTGGATACCTACAATTACTTTCTAGAAAACGTCTTTACTAAAAGAGGCCATTTTGAGACACCTGATATGAGTAAGCCAGAGAAGAAACTGTTCCCTGTTAAACTAACCTATGATCTCACTGTAATGAGAGTGGTCATGCAAGTTCACAAAGATGCGGAGGTTGAGTTTAAAGATGACACTTGGTATAGGGAATTGGGATTCGTGAAGAAAGTTTATAAGGCAGAATCCACAGCGCGGACTGTCACTCAAGCATCGGGGGCCGTTAGCATGGCCCGGGAAAGTGTACGCGGTTTGTTCTTAGCACCCAATATAGCAGACATTGTAAAGGGTTTGAATATTCTAATCAGAAGCAATCTCAGTCTTGATTGGGTATTTAAGGGAAAGCGAACGAATATTTTGTACAACATCTCCAACTCTGTTGCTGGAGGACAGATGGTGGTAGAGAAACCAAATCCAGTGAAAAGAGTTGTATTGAGTAATAAGGAGATTCACGAGATTGTGCTACAGTTTGAGACTGAAGATGGGATGGGTGTTGATTTCAACGGTGAAGAGTTTGTATTGACGTTAATCATTGAGAGAATGTAAGAAATCACAATTGCCTAATGATTTCTGCAAAGTTATAGTAGCTGTCATAATCTTTTACATAGGTTACTCCATACTTATGAAACCAATGTCTTTGGAGAGCTAGATTAATATTAGGGACATTGATTTGAACGTCGGGCCAATATTTTCTCATGTATTCGCTGCATTCAAGTTTGCATCGGTACTTACTCGTGTAATTAGGCTCGTGCGTTTTGTAATAAGAACCTGGAGAGACAACTGGAAACATTTTTATTGAAAATTTAATTTTTTTTAAAGGGTGAGGACCCTGCGCTGATGATTTAAAGTCTTAGGGATCTGGTCGCACGTTGCGGATTGAATGTGGGGAGAAGAATGCAGATTATTTTCTGATTGTTTTAGAAATGTTATTGGTGGATGTCAGTGGATTATGCTCAGAGCATAAACCCTCAGAGCATAACAGTAGGACACCTGTTATGCTCTGATTCTGTCGGGGATAATATGGATGGATTTAATGGGATTATGGAGGACGTTTTGTTAGCGAGTGCGACCCCCCTTTTTTTCTGATTCTGTCAGGGATAATATGGATGGATTTAATGGGATTATGGAGGACGTGAAAAATTTTGTCCCAAAAGCCCCCTCATGCCTTCTACTAAAATAAAATAATTAGAATACTTGCGGCACCCATGTTAATAAATACCTGCAAAACATCTCCTTCTATTCTGTCTAGAAAATGAATTAGTAAGCATTTGTCAAATGAGTTGAATGTCTGCCATGCAGCGCACAAAAGCTTTTATTTTCCTGTTATCTTCTGCTCACATGACAGAGAGACAGCCAAGCACGCCGGCCTCTAAAGCCCCTATTATTGTTATTATGAGTCTGCGAGGCCCTCACCTCAAACTCTCCAAGTAGAATTTTATTCAAGGCAGTGAACTCTCTATAGTCCCGCTGAGAACGCATAAACAATGAATGAAAGGGCAGGGTTGGCGCTCACAGTTTCTCTCTGTGTCATTGCTAGGCAAACATCAGCCCCCCCCCCAGGCATTTTCTGCGAGCCTTCTGTGTCACGCGTTCGCAGGCTGCTGACTCGGCCCTCAAACCTCAGCTTTCGCCTATTGTCCTCTGGGCATTGAGTTGGGCTGGTCTGGAGCTGGGCTGCTTGGATGGCTGCGGCTGAGACGAGTAGAGGTGGCTGCTTTTTCCGCTCCGCTGCAAGCTGCGCATTTCCTGTGCTCACACTGCGGTAATTAAGGACTAAAGCCTTTTTATTGCTTAACTCCGGTGATCAGAAACCGCATGTGAAAAGACTGATGAGCTTAATTGAAGCCGCTAAAACAAGCAATTTCGCTTTACAATGGTGGCGGCTGACGGTGAAGTAAAGAAGCACTTCAGTGCGATTCCAGCTTGAAGGCAAAGCAAAGTCAGGCGGTTAAAATTTTGAACGGATTCGAACCCCGGACCGAGACGCGAGAGTCAAACGCGTTCACTGCAGAGCCGCTCTGCCCCTGGCAATGCAGTGAAATCATTGAGAGCAGAAGGCATCAGTCGTGAAATTCAGCTTTCTAGCCTGAGATATCAGCAGCCCCTTTGACCCTTTGACCCCTTTTGACCCCTTTAGCATCTCAGCGACTCCCCTTAAGTCATTGTCCCAACCCGTAACTGCCCTCTCCCTTTGATGCTTGGCCTGTCAGAAATCCCCCGTGAGCCTCAGCAGCTCGGCAATTCCCCATCAGCCTCAGCATCTCAGCAATTCCCCATCTGCGTCAGCATCTCAGCAATTCCCCATCAGCCTCAGCATCTCAGCAATTCCCCATCAGCCTCAGCATATCAGCAATTCCCCATCAGCCTCAGCATATAAGCAATTCCCCATCTGCCTCAGCATCTCAGCAATTCCCCATCTGCGTCAGCATCTCAGCAATTCCCCATCAGCCTCAGCATATCAGCAATTCCCCATCTGCCTCAGCATCTCAGCAATTCCCCATCTGCGTCAGCATCTCAGCAATTCCCCATCAGCCTCAGCATATCAGCAATTCCCCATCTGCCTCAGCATCTCAGCAATTCCCCATCAGCCTCAGCATCTCAGCAATTCCCCATCAGCCTCAGCATATCAGCAATTCCCCATCTGCCTCAGCATCTCAGCAATTCCCCATCTGCGTCAGCATCTCAGCAATTCCCCATCAGCCTCAGCATATCAGCAATTCCCCATCTGCCTCAGCATCTCAGCAATTCCCCATCTGCCTCAGCATCTCAGCAATTCCCCATCTGCGTCAGCATCTCAGCAATTCCCCATCTGCCTCAGCATCTCAGCAATTCCCCATCTGCGTCAGCATCTCAGCAATTCCCCATCTGCGTCAGCATCTCAGCAATTCCCCATCTGCGTCAGCATCTCAGCAATTCCCCAAGCTTCAGCATCTTAGAATTCTCCTAACTAACTGACGAGACGCAAAAGTCAGGAGCTGATTTTTGTTCAATAACGAATGCGATAGATTTGTAGAATAGCCAAAATTACTTGACGATTTAAAGACCGATAGCAATAGCATAAATATTGAATTTCAAAAAACAAACAAACAAACAAATAAACACACTAACTAACTAACTAAGTATTAAAAAAAACAGACTCACTAACACATTCAAGAAATGAACTTCTTCCACAGATGAAGTTTTCATTAAGGTGAGTAAAACAGATATAAAAAAAAATAAATTCAGAAAACAAAGCAGCCAAAATATTGAACAAGAAAGCTAAATATGATTATTGAGTATTGTCACAAACACAAAAAGCTTTATGAATATCAAAAAGAGCTATAAGGGAGGCAAATCATTTCAAACGATGGACATTGGTTCTGCCTCCTATCTGAAGCATTAACAATTTTTACATAAAGAGTGAAAAAAGTTCCTTTCTTAGTAGTGTATTGTTCGGCGAAAACCAGCCTCCTTAATTAACAGTTTCTAAGAAACGAAGTCTTTATACAAAGCAATATTAAACGTCATGCAATAAAATTAAGAATGATATTCTACCAGAGGCGCCAGCACCAGCGCATCAGCAGAAGCAGCCAATCATAAAGACAAAAAATAGATTAATTCACGAACAAAACATTTGTCAGATGAGTTGAATGTCTGCCATGCAGCGCACAAAAGCTTTTATTTTCCTGTTATCTTCTGCTCACATGACAGAGAGACAGCCAAGCACGCCGGCCTCTAAAGCCCCTATTATTGTTATTATGAGTCTTCGAGGCCCTCACCTCAAACTCTCCAAACCGAATATTCAAGGCAGTGAACTCTCTATAGTCCCGCTGAGAACGCATGGGCAATGAATGCTTTGAGCAGGCAGGGTTGGCGCTCACACAGTTTCTGTGGGCCATTGCTAGGCAAACATCAGCCCCCCCCCAGGCATTTGCTGCAAGCCTTCTGTGTCACGCGTTCGCAGGCTGCTGGCTCGGCCCTCAAACCTCAGCTTTCGCCTATTGTCCTCTGGGCATTGAGTTGGGCTGGTCTGGAGCTGGGCTGCTTGGATGGCTGCAGTTGAGACGAGTAGAGGTGGCTGCTTTTTCCGCTCCGCTGCAAGCTGCGCATTTCCTGTGCTCACACTGCGGTAATTAAGGACTAAAGCCTTTTTTTGCTCAACTCCGGTGATCAGAAACCGCAGGTGAAAAGACTGATGAGCTTAATTGAAGCTGCTTAAAAATGCAAATTCGCTTTTCAATGGTGGCGGCTGACGGTGAAGTAAAGAAGCACTTCAGTGCGATTTCAGCTTGAAGGCAAAGCAAAGTCGTGAGGCTGAAATTTTGATTATTGAAGTTGGCTGCTGATGGCCGCGTCCAGATCCTGATGGAGCACTTGCGAGCGCACAATACAGCGGCCCTGAATTCACTCTCTGTGCCTTGGGAGCTGGCCTTCTTTCATGGGTGTTGGATAGCGGCAGATGGAAGAGGGAGCAGATCTCCAGGGCAGGTGCATGTAGATGGCACCAAGGGGTGCCTGATTAGACGATCGGAAAGTCAAACCGCTCCACCCCTGTGTGAGCATTGTGCATGAGTGCCTGCCTGCGTATAGAATTGGCGAGCTTGCATGGCTCAGGAGTCAGCGGATTGGGCAGAATTGCCGTGGGATGTGGGACTGAGGTCGCCGAAGGCGTTGTGCCAGGGTGGCCGCAGCCCTCCTGCGAATGCTTATTAATTTGAGTAAGGGTCTGCATATGAGCTTCATCTCTCATTTCAATGAGTTTTGCGTTTTAAAAAACCAAAGCCGAAATGGCCAAAAGCGCCTGAGGCCGAAATTGCAAAGCAAAGCACTAAAAATGCGCCTGCAGTCTCCAGCCTTCATCTGGAGCGGCCCCACCCAGCTCAGCAGTGACACCGCGATTGTCTGCATGTCAGCGTGATAAAGCTGGGAAAGATGAAACTGCTTTGAGTTCGCCGTTGCCCCATACTGGCCTCTTCAAACACCCAACCGCCCGCAGCCCCTGCCTCAGAGACAATAAACAAGTCTGGCTAGAATGCAGCTCCACCCAGCTCACTACTCAAAACAGACCGAGCACAGCATCGCTGGTTGCCCCCGGCATTATTACTGCTTGAGGTTGAGCTGGCCTCTCTAACCACCCGCTCCCTACGGCTCAAGACTGCGCTCACTTATTTTGACATAAATAAGCCATTGTCACCATGCTCGCAGCTCAGAATTTGATGCCTGTCAGGCCATTCAGTGCCTGTGTTGCTGTGGGCTGCAGGTGGCAGAAATGCAAAATGAAGTGAATTTCTGGCTGGCTAAAATAGAGATGGGCTGACAGAGCTCGGCAGTGCTTACTATCTAACTGACTAACTAGCTAACTATTATATATATACATGTATTACATATTTATAAATAGATCGTTTTAATATTAATATAATATGTTTTGTTACCATTTTTTCTGCGGCAGTCAAAACGCGATGGAACTGAAGCATCGTGACGTCATAAAATAGCAGAGTGCAAAAGCGGCCAGTCAGCTGCTGATGAAAGCGGAATAGGTTAAATTCGATAATGAGAGATTAATAAAAAAAATTCAGTTCAACATCTTTTAACAAAATCGAACTTTTCAAAGAATTCAAGGACAATGACCCAGCTGGCAGTAAAGTACATGCTAATGAGCTGAAGTTCACGGCGATGCCGACTCAATCCGAAAATGTAAGAGAAACATCAGAGCAGTGGGATAATTAGGGAAAATATAAATATTAATTACCAGCTCACAGGTACGATAGTTTTCGTTTGTCACTCGAAACTTCATACGGTTGTCAGATCACTCCATTTTTCCCAAAATCTCGCCTTCAGCCAATTATTAAGACGTGCTTTCATCATCCACAGCTTCTTTTTTATTTCCTCAAACTGCTCCAGATTCGAAGAATTCAAAGCGGCAACCAGCAGCTCCTGCTCATCCGAGTCCTCTCTCTCAGCCACATCCCGGATCCAGTCCTGAGCGCGCCCTCGATCAGTCCGCAGCTCGAGCCGCAGAGCCCACAGCAGAGCGTCAAAGTTCATGTAGAAATGGTCACATCTGCTTGACAACTTGAGGGGAAAGCACTCCCTCAGATCTCCCGTCAAGAACTCGAGTTTCGGTCGCTGGTCGAACTCAAAGCAAAACTTCCACGCCGAGTCGCAGCTTCTTAGATGACCCATCACGAACTCCGCAGTCGCTTCAGTCGCCGACTTCTCACGAGACCAGGCGATGCCTCTGCTCACCGAGTGACCTGAGCACGAGCTCACGACTCTCTCTGCAGTTTCTCGGTAGCCGAACTTCAGGCAAGCCAGCGCTCCGAGAGCCTCCCGTGCTGAGAGGGCGCAGTCTGGTAGTCTGGCAATCAGCTCTGTGAGCGACTCCTGAGATCTCTGGCTGCAGTCACTGCGTGAGAGACGCACCAGACACTCTCTCACCACGTCGTAGATCTGATAGTACTCGAGAGCACTGGACTTAGTTGACTCGGAGAGGGGCACCGGCCTCAGATCCGGCAGGATTTGGAACGGGTGGAAGTAGAATGTGCCTGAGTCACTTACAGGTCTGAGACTGCCGATGAACTGCTGCAGCAGTTGGGGCAGCCGATCGATTACTGTTCTCAGTGTGCTCATGATGCCGTCCAAATGCTGGTCCTCTCTCTCCTTGTCCGCACCCTTGAGGTAGATGGCCGCATCGCTGAGAAAGAAATGGTTCATGATGCGACCCCGATATCGGTCAGGTGTGTCAGGTGTTTGTCTGTCCTGCTCTCGGCTCTTCTCCACACAGTCGAGCAGCATCTGCAGCGACTGTCTCGTGAGACTCACGAGGTTCTCCTTCTTCCACTGCTCGACCGGCGTCTCGTCCACCATTCGGAAGGTGATTGTCTTCACGTGGTAGGACCTCAAGCCTTGCTGATTGAAGCCATCTTTGTGACAGATGACCTTCTTGACCAGGTATTTGAGTGTGACGAACAGTTGGCCTTGCAGGGTAGTGAGACTTCGCAGCATCCGGTTCTCCAGGAAGCTGGTACTCACGCGGAGCTCTTCGCCTCCTCGGTCAGGAGAGGCTGCGTGCACCACGTGGCAGGGCGATGAGGCGGAGGTGAGAACCTTCCGGAGAGCCTCCAACAAAGGATAGGAGACGTTTGAGACGCGGTTTGGCAGCAGCGGCGCGATGGGCGGGTAGCGGCAGAGACGGCATGCGTCGACATTGTCCAGCGCTGGCCTCAGCGTGCATCCGTGTGTCGCATCAGCAGGATTGTTAGCTGTAAAAACGATTCGGTTTCCGATCGGGCAATATACAGCTTTGAGTCTGTGCAGTGAAGCTTTAGACTGCTCGGGCATTATGCAGCTTTAGAAACCCCTCATACAACTATACATGGCAAAACCGACCAACCATCCTTAATTCGAGTCTTCCTACTTAGAAGTGCAAAAAGCTGCTTAAATTCGCAAATCTTCACTGAATCCTCCATAGCGTTGCTTCACTTTTACCAATCCTACTCAAATTTAGCACAAATAATCCTGCCTAATTTTCTTACATTCTTGTCTGAGTGGACCAACCCCAGCACACAGAACTCAAGGACATGGTTGAACCATTTTTTGTGAACGTTCTGAAACAATAACTTCTACTGCCAATTTGTACCTTATATACTAAATAATATTTTATGACTTCTCACATTTGTTCCTTACTAGTTTTGCTGATGTTTTGCACGCCTACTCTGCTTAAATAGATTCTGCAGAGCACTCAAACAGTATCATTAATTTGCAATTTTACTCAGTTTTAGACGGCAATCGCCATCGCCATCGCCATTTTACTTTAAAGTTGCATTTTAATCCTGTCTCCTTGCCTACGAGTTTAAATTAAAAATTTACTCCAAGTTGGCTTCACCTCTACATTAACAAGCTTTTTGTTTGAGCATGACCTCAGATTTCAGAATGCATGCAAAAAATCCGGAGGTTGAATTTCAGCGGGATATAATTAAATCTGCAGGTTTCAACAGCTTGTACATAATGAATGCAAGTTGTCAACACAGACTGTCAGGACAGTCAGGCTCTTGTTTAGATCTGCTTACTGATCTCCTTCAAATATTTTCTGCAGCAATGCTTTACACACTAAGATCAAACATCTGCACTGCGAGAGTCTCTAGCAATCACTAACAGACCTTACAGACGATCTAAATTCCCAAGAGAGAACTCACTGTATCCTGAGCACTGAATGTGCCCGTTCACCAACTCGTGCTGCTCCGGAGCTCCATCGCACTCACACAGGCCTCTCTGGTGGTATTCTCGGCCGGGTATCAAATAAATCACATCGATGTCGGAATTGGCGTCAGTTCTGCCGTCCAGTGTCGTCAGGCTGTTGCCCCAGCCTTCTGAGTAGCTGCCGACCACAAAAAATGGACTATTGTTCAGTCGACTTCTCAGAATCTGCTGCAGGGCATCCGCAGCCGCGCTCTGCAATGCGGCTCGGGATTCGGTGAAGCCTGACTGCTCCAGTGCTGAGTGCAGCTGATGGCTCAGCTCTGAGTCGCTGGGACTGCATCTAAAATGTGAGTTATTGGTGAAAAACTTGCAGTTCTAGACGGGTTAATTGACTAATTTGTGTAGCACAGGGCAGCTCTCCCGAATAGTGCATGAATTGATTTTGCTGATTATTTTGCATTCAGTTGATCCTTTTAGTTATTTTAGTTTAGTTTTGAGCGCATGTGTGCATGGTTTGTTTCAGAAAAATTGTCTAATTTCCATGACTGCCCATGCAGTGTCCCATACAGAGTGTCCCATGCAGTGTCTGTGATTTGGATGGCAGGTGGCAAAAGAGTTGATTCAGCGATGATTCCGCATTGGATGTGGAGTGGGGCAGGCGGGAGGTGGGTGGGGCAGGACGGAGGTGGGTGGGGCAATAACGGAGGTGGGGTGGGGCAGGACGGAGGTGGGGTGGGGCAATAACGGAGGTGGGGTGGGGCAGGACGGAGGTGGGGTGGGGCAGGACGGAGGTGGGGTGGGGCAGGACGGAGGTGGGTGGGGCAGGACGGAGGTGGGTGGGGCAGGACGGAGGTGGGTGGGGCGGGTCGGAGGTGGGGTGGGGCAGGACGGAGGTGGGGTGGGGCAGGTCGGAGGTGGGGTGGGGCAGGTCGGAGGTGGGGTGGGGCAGTTCGGAGGTGGGGTGGGGCAGGACGGAGGTGGGGTGGGGCAGGATGGAGGTGGGGTGGGGCAGGACGGAGGTGGGTGGGGCAATTACGGAGGTGGGGTGGGGCAGGACGGAGGTGGGTGGGGCAATTACGGAGGTGGGGTGGGGCAGGACGGAGGTGGGGTGGGGCAGGACGGAGGTGGGGTGGGGCAGGACGGAGGTGGGGTGGGGCAGGACGGAGGTGGGGTGGGGCAGGACGGAGGTGGGGTGGGGCAGGACGGAGGTGGGGTGGGGCAGGACGGAGGTGGGGTGGGGCAGGACGGAGGTGGGGTGGGGCAGGACGGAGGTGGGGTGGGGCAGGACGGAGGTGGGGTGGGGCAGGACGGAGGTGGGGTGGGGCAGGACGGAGGTGGGGTGGGGCAGGACGGAGGTGGGGTGGGGCAGGAAGGAGGTGGGGTGGGGCAGGACGGAGGTGGGGTGGGGCAGGACGGAGGTGGGGTGGGGCAGGACGGAGGTGGGGTGGGGCAGGACGGAGGTGGGTGGGGCAGGACGGAGGTGGGTGGGGCGGGTCGGAGGTGGGGGGGGCAGGACGGAGGTGGGGTGGGGCAGGTCGGAGGTTGGGTGGGGCAGGACGGAGGTGGGGTGGGCAGGCCGGAGGTAGGTCCAAAGGGTGAGCCGAGTGTCAGGAGAAAATGTGTGCATGGTTTCTTCCAGAAAAATGGTACTTTCCGTGACTGCCCATGCAGAGTGTCTGCAGAGTCGAATGGTTACGAGGGAACTTTATTGGTCGAACGGGTCTGAGCGGTTCGAGTAAATCAGAAAGAAACCTGATTTTCTGACACTGCCAATAATGGGGATGGCGGCAGATGGGTCCTGATCTTCACATTCGCATTGCATTTACTTTTGAGTCACGGATAATCCCCCTGAGCACATATACTTGTCTGGATATCAGCCATGTTATATCAATCTTGACTCAGCATTCAGTAAGCTCTCAGTTTTCAACTGTCAAAACCGCCTCTAATGACCGCATGCTTGTACAGTTACCCAATCTTCTTCAGACCCGAAAAAAATTATTGAAAAAGTTATTTAGAATCAAAAAAGAAAAAATATGAATCTTACCCAGAATCCAACTGTTTCGGTGGCTCTTCCACAGCAGATGTAATTTTAGCCAACTCTTGACTATCAAAATGTACACCCATTTCCTCAGCTTGTGCTTTGATGAGTGAGCTCACAACTTGGTCATGACGCATTCCTAATGCAATGTAGAGAGGTGAGCAGCCATCAACTTGTTGAAGATTGACGTCAGCTTGTGCTTTGATGAGTGAGCTCACAACTTGGTGGTGACCATTCTGTGATGCAATATAGAGAGGTGACGAGCCATCGACTTGTTGAAGATTGACGTCAGCTTGCGCTTTGATGAGTGAGCTCACAACTTGGTGGTGACCATTCCCTGATGCCATGTAGAGAGGTGACGAGCCATCGACTTGTTGAAGATCGACGTCAGCTTGTGCTTTGATGAGTGAGCTCACAACTTGGTGGTGACCATTCCCTGATGCAAGGTGGAGAGGTGAACCGCCTTGGATTTGTTGAAGATTGACGTCAGCTTGTGCTTTGATGAGTGAGCTCACAACTTTGTGGTGACCCTGCGCTGATGCAATGTAGACAGGTGACTCGCCATTTTTTCGCTGAAGATTGACGTCAGCTTTTGCTTTGATGAGTGAGCCCACAACCTGGTGGCGACCTTTCCCTGATGCAACGTAGAGAGGTGAAAGGCCTTGGATTTGTTGAAGATTGACGTCAGCTTGTGCTTTGATGAGTAAGCTTACAACTTGGTGGTGACCATTCTGTGATGCAATGTAGAGAGATGACGAGCCAGTGTTTCGTTGAAGATTGACGTCAGCTTGTGCTTTGATGAGTGAGGTCACAACTTGGTGGTGACCATACCCTGATGCAATGTATAGAGGTGACTCGCCAGTGTTTCGTTGAAGATTGACGTCAGCTTGTGCTTTGATGAGTGAGCTCACAACTTTGAGGTGACCCTTCCCTGATGCAATGTAGAGAGGTGACTGGCCAGTGTTTCGTTGAAGATTGACGTCAGCTTTTGCTTTGATGAGTGAGGTCACAACTTGGTGGTGACCATTCTGTGATGCAATGTAGAGAGGTGACGAGCCATCGACTTCTTGAAGATTGACGTCAGCTTGTGCTTTGATGAGTGAGGTCACAACTTGGTGGTGACCATTTTGTGATGCAAAGTAGAGAGGTGAACCGCCTTGGACTTGTTGAAGATTGACGTCAGCTTGTGCTTTGATGAGTGAGCTTACAACTTGGTGGTGACCCTTTCCTGATGCAATGTAGAGAGGTGACTCGCCAGTGTTTCGTTGAAGATTGACGTCAGCTTGTGCTTTGATGAGTGAGCTCACAACTTGGTGGTGACCCATTCCTGATGCAATGGAGAGAGGTGACTCGCCAGTCTTTCGTTTAAGATTGACGTCAGCTTGTGCTTCGATGAGTGAGGTCACAACTTGGTGGTGACCATTCTGTGATGCAAAGTAGAGA
The DNA here is from genome assembly GCA_002269645.1 of Macrostomum lignano. NCBI lineage: Eukaryota > Metazoa > Platyhelminthes > Macrostomidae > Macrostomum > Macrostomum lignano. The sequence goes on along the minus strand of NIVC01001412.1, from coordinate 103,342 downwards.
GGTGACTCGCCAGTGTTTGCTTGAAGATTGAGGTCAGCTTGTGCTTTGATGAGTAAGCTCACAACTTGGTGGCAATTATTGCCTGATGCAATTAGGAGAGGTGAGCAGCCATCGACTTGTTGAAGATTGACGTCAGCTTGTGCTTTGATGAGTGAGGTCACAACTTGGTGGTGACCATTTTGTGATGCAAAGTAGAGAGGTGACGAGCCAGTGTTATTTTGAAGATTGACGTCAGCTTGTGCTTTGATGAGTAATCTCACAACTTTGTGGTGACCATTCTGTGATGCAATGAAGAGAGGTGACGAGCCAGTGTTTCGTTGAAGATTGACGTCAGCTTGTGCTTTGATGAGTGAGCTCACAACTTTGTGGTGACCCATTCCTGATGCAATGTAGAGAGGTGAGCAGCCATGGACTTCTTGAAGATTGACGTCAGCTTGTGCTTTGATGAGTAAACTCACAGCTTCGTGGCGACCATTCTGTGATGCAAGGAAGAGAGGTGACTCGCCAGTGTTTCTTTGACGATTGACGTCAGCTCCGCCTTTAATGAACATTTCGACAACTTTGACTTTTCCCAATTCACACGCATAGTGAAGCGGTGAAAAAGTAATCTCATTGATGCTGAAGAGCCTGTCAATGTTAGAAGGCGTCTGCAGGTATTGAGAAATTTTCGTTTCATTTTCGATCCTAACGGCTATCAGGATCACCAGCTCAGTGCCATCGAGCCTTTTGCTTTGGCTTGCGGACCTGCCGAAGGCTGACACCAGATCTGGTGCCATTGCTGTTAGGATACTTTTCCAAAGATCTTCCATTTTGGCTCGCGGTATCGGTGCTGTGTAACTCGGAGAGCGCCGCATTTTGCTGGAATTTATCTGTTTTTGCTCATTTGCGTCACAATTGTCCGCCATTGGCAGAGCTGCCACCGGCGAATTGAAATAAATGAGCCTTAGTTGGTTCGGCTTGGCTACAAAATCAATATATTAGATAGAGAGACAGATTCGTAGATATGGATAAATAGATAGATAGATAGATAGTTAGATCGATAGATAGATAGATAGATCGATAGATCGATAGATCGATAGATAGATAGATAGATCGATAGATAGATAGATAGATAGATAGATAGATAGATAGATAGATAGATAGATAGATAGATAGATAGATAGATAGATAGATAGATAGATAGATAGATAGATAGATAGATAGATAGATAGATAGATAGATAGATAGATAGATAGATAGATAGATAGATAGATAGATAGATAGATAGATAGATAGATAGATAGATAGATAGTTAGATAGATAGATAGATAGATAGATAGATAGATAGATAGATAGATAGACGAAATTAATTAAAACCACACACACAGTGAGAGAAAGTACTCGTATAAATGTTAATTTGACCAAATTTTCGGCCAAGTCGTGGCCTTCGTCAGAGTCCGAAAAAAACAAAAAAACGCCTAAATGCCGGGATGCGTCGAACAATAGCAGAGCCCATGGGGGAAAAAGGGGGGTTACCGGAGCAGGCAACGTGGACATTAAAAGAGAGGGCCGCCAAGGGCTACAAGCGCGCGGCTGGGCGAGGGCCGTATTGCTGCCTAAAAATTACTGGCAAGACAAAGGAACAAACAGAAAAGGGGGGCGCCGGCCCCACTATAAGAAAGAGGCGCCTAAATAGATAAGTAGGTGGGTTGCGGGAGTCAAGTGCAGAGCCCAAAATTCGGCAAGAAAAATAAAAAAGGGGAGTCAAATGCGCCAGGATGGCTAAAGGGACTTGTCGATGACGGGCAAGAGTCGCCCAAAACGCAGTGAAAGGCGCGGACTGCGCCTGAACAAACGCAGGCAGCGCGGAAAAGGCAAGGGCGCTAAATTAAGCGAGGCGCCAATTGTTTCAATAGGGCAGTTAGCATATCCGCAATTATTCAGCTCCGGATTCACCGCAGCGCCGTATGATTTCAGGCACGTCGAGGGTGCGACCGGCGATTTGCGCCGCAATCAGCCTGGCTACCACCCGCGCCGCTTCGGGGTCCATGAGGCGCTGGCGGTCCTCGTCGCTAAGGGCTCTCACGGCGGCCCACCGAGGCCACGCGGTCAGGTCTGGTAAGACGCCAAGCTGGGCCGCGGCCGTTAGTTGCTGGCCCAGGAAATAAATGGTCTCGATATATCGGGAGACCGCGGCCTGTACATTCATCAGCGGACGGTCCTGGCGCTGTGCCGCGGGCTCGGCCTCGGCCGCGTCCGAGTCGGCCGTCGGTGGCTCCGGTGAGTTGGGCGGGGCCGCCGTCACCGGGTAATCAGGGCCACCGAGAGCCTGGCGGAGTTCCGTGGCCAGGCCCGCCCAATCGGTAGTCTCGAGAGGCGCGTCCGCCTGACAGGCGGCTTCTGTTGTTTTAGGCGCCTCCGGTGGGCTAGGCCCCGGGGTGGTCGGGAGCTTTGGGCTGTCATCGGTGGGCGGTGAGGCTGGTTCCAAGCGAAACTCCGGCCCGGCGATCCTAAAAATAAAATGGTTATTGGCAACTGCCGCTTCTGCTTTAGGCTTCTTGTCCTCGGTGAGCGCCTCCGTTCGTAGCGCTGACTGTACAGCCGCCTGCGCCGTTGCAGGCGCCGCGGGGGCCGGGGCCTCAGGTCAGGGCGGTTGTAGTTGTTGTCGCACCGCAGCGGTGCCTCGCGACACGGCCTCCTGGATGTCGGCGTTGCATTCCACTTTCTCGCTCTTTAAACGGCGCACAGGGGTGTCCGGCTGAGTGAGATCGATGAATATCGGCGGGGCAGCCGCCGTGGCTCCGGTCGAGGCTTGCTCACGAAATGGCCGAGCGGCGTTGCGAACTTGCTCGGCCTCAACTTGCCTCAAAGACCGCGGCTGACTCCGTCCTCGGGGTTCGCCTGGCGGCATCGAGCCCTGCGCCTTCGGCGCGACCGTCTGGACGGGCGCCGCTCAGGGGGCGGCGAACGGGTCCTAGATGGTGATGACGCGGGCCGGCTGCTGGGCCGGGATCCAATTCGATGCTGGAGGGCGCTGCGAGGTGCCTCTTGCGAGCCGCCGAATGGCTCGTACTGGCCAGCGGCCGCGCCAATTGGTTGCCCCGGGAAACTTGGGGCCGAGGCGTCTCGGCGGCGAATCTGCCTTTGGCTTTCCTCGGAAGAGGAGCGCTCATTGCACTTCGTGAAGCGTTGCGAGTGCATTTCTGCGCTGAAATGCGTTTCAATTTGTGCGCGGATGCGGGCGGTGCGACTAACATAAGTCTTAGCCCTAGGATTAATAATCAGCCTCTCAGGCTGCCTACGGTTCCTAGCCGGCCTACCGGCATCTATAATTCCTACTGACGCTTCCATCGGAGTGGTGCATAGCGACGGCCCAGGGGTCTGGACCACAGAAAAAGCAGCACAGGGGGCGGGAGCAGAAACGGGAGGAAAAGAAATAGCAGGCATAGACGCATTAGGAACAGGCTCATGCAAATGGCATTCACCATACGGCACTGGCTCACGCCGAAGTGCACTTGCCTGGTTCGCTGGTGTCGTGACCGGTCCACCTCCTGGCTGCACCTCCGGGATCGCCAAAGGCCGGAAGTGCCATTGGAGGGCCGGCCTTGCGTCGTAGCCGTCTTCTTCTTCTTCCACCGTTTTGTCGCCTTGCGGCGTCGGTCCCCAGCGAGCCATTATTCGCCTCTGCACGTTTTCCTGTGACGCGCAATGTTTGTCAACGCTAGCATCTTTCCGCAGTCTGGACATGGTCCGGTCTTGGTTCTGTACACGCGGGCTGTTACGCTCTGCTCCTCTGCTACCTGTTGTTCCTCGTGCTGTCTACAGTTCTTCCTGTGTCTGGCTAAGTTCGATTTGGAGACGGTTTTTCCGCACATATTACACGTGATGCGGCTTCCTTGCACCTCTTCCCCGCGGCATGTCTTTATGTGGTTTTTGCGCGTCGCTTCAGTCGTAAAGTCCGCGCCGCATTTCGGGCATGGCAGACTGGCTCTGGTTAACACGTGGTGCATGCGACGCTGGTGCGCCGCAAGGCCTCCTCGCGTTGCGCAGATCTTGCCACAGTCTTCTTACCGACAGCGGAAACCCGTCAGCTCGTTTTCATTCCATGTCGTCTCATTCGCGTTCGGGGGGGGGGCTGGTGGCGATTGGTTGACTTGCTTCCTCTTCCTCCTTTCCTCTTGCAGCAGTTGGTTTTGCCTTTCTCTAATGATTTCCTTCCACCTTGTTCGATCACGAACTATCCGTTCAAGGTCAAGTTCGTCCACCTTAGCGTTTTTCAGCAGTTTCTTCCAGAACGAGATTATGGTTTGCCTGCGGTGCTTCGCTTTCCGAACTCCTTCAAGGTCTTTACTCCATCCGAGGACGCACTGCTTCGCTAGATTGTCATCTGGTAGCCGTAGCACGTGTCCCATTCTCCTCCAGTGAGCCATCTCAATTTTTGTTGAGATGCTAGTGACTCCCAGATCGTCGCGGACGTCCCAGCTATTGGCACCTTTCTCTTCCATTTCAAACAGAGGTGGTCTCGTCTTGCTACTCCATACGTAACGATATAAGCGGTCCACCGTTTTCTGGAGCGTTTTAATTTCTGACTTGTAGAAAGGCCTGGCGCCGCAGTTGAAGAGCATGGTGCTCTCGACGTAGGCCTCAACTACCCTCGCTTGGGTTCTCTTAGTTAGTCTAGTCTTCCTGAGCATATTCCGGACTCCGGCTGATGTTTTCGCGGCTTTCTGCAATCTTTGTCTAATGTCATTTTTGCGTCCTAGCCAGGTGCCAAGCATTCGTATGTTGCTACTGCTTTCAGTCCCTAGGACAGCGCTCTCTTCTTTGTCATCGTTGGTAATCTCCTCGAATTCCTTTATCACCTCCTTCATAATTTTAGTTCCCTGCCCAATTTCGCTCGTAGCTCCGATAATCATCGTGTCGTCGGCGAAAGGAAAGCACGACACGGTTTTCATTGTCGTCTTCTCATTAAATTTATCCAAACGTTGCGGAGGGAGGCTATGCCCTGAGCGGCATGTCCAGCGAAATCCGGCCGTTATTGATGGCCGCGGTTTTTCTCTCTTTCTCGGCAAGGCGTATTGCTGCTTGATGATAGATATTGAATAAAGTCGTCGAATTGGCACATCCTTCTCTCAAACCACGCTGGGGGTAGAAGGGTGTGCTCTCCTCGTTGTCCGATATGACTACGTACGCCGTTTCCTCATGCAGGTCAGTAGTATATACGATACAAAATTGCCAGCAAACCCTTCTCATAAATCAAATGATTTTAACCCTTTATCAGTGTGAAATGGCTCATTTCCCTTCATTATCGCTCGTCTTCACTTCGCTCAACTCGCTCCGCTCATCCTCGCTTCATTTCGGTCAATCGCGTCATTTCACACTGATAACGATTAATTCTCTTTGAATTCCGAGAATTCGCTCTCGTCGTTCGCTTTGGTTTGCTGGCAATTTGTATGGAACTCAAACTCTTCCAACTCTTCCAACTCTCCCCAACACACACAATCACTCTATAACCCCAGGCCGCGCCGCAGGCGCAAAGGGGCACATGAAGTGAAACGAAGGCGCCGTTAGCAAGAGGATGGGAGAAATCAGCCGACATGCGCGTGATGCGTGAACAAGCATCCAGCCTTGGCAGCAACTCCCCAGATGCACAAGATCTGCATGCCTAAAAATAGTCCTGATGATCGGCGAGCAAGAAGCCCAGCCATGCGACCCTCGCGTGATGCATGCACAACCTCTGACCGACACTGCCTATTGGGCCTCGAAATCCCACTCTCTCCCCCTACTGCTCCTATTCCTCGTTGCTCGCGTACAGTGTGCTAGCTTATAAAATATACTTATTGAAGAGGAAAGATCCTCGCCTGAAGTTTGAGAATGTGACTCTAGAGATCACACAGAGAAGGTCCATTGTTCGTTGTCTTCCTGAACTGTTGGCAGAAGGAAACGATAATATGGGAAAAACCCATATAATTTTTCGTTTTACACAGTCTGACCCAAACTGAGTCATAGAAAAGGAACAGTAAATAACTATTAAACTGACAATCTTTTTAGTGTATACATGAATTTTTTTCATAGCTTAGAAAAGTTCATGTGTGTGTGCTCCAAACTCTTTTAGTGTATACATGATTTTTTCTAAGCTATGAGAAAAATTCATGTGCTGTTTTAGACAATGCACCGAGGACAGAGAATAAAAAGCGTGTATTTGCTCCAGCGGGGCAGGCCATTTGTTCCATCGGGCGCAGCCCACGAACCATTAGGTTCATTTTTGGATAGAGAATCTTTTGTGTTTGCGTCTTCTTTATTTTCTATACAAAAAAGAGTAACCCACCTGAAGCTGCCAATCTTCTATCGCAACAACCCGGAAGCATGGTTCCTCACGCTGGAGGCCCAGTTTATGCTCAACAGGGCGACCAACGAGACCGCCAAATTTTACCACCTAGTCTCTCATCTACCGGAGGATATCGCGGCTCTGCACTTGTCCGCTCAGACTCCAAAACAGTACGAACAACTGAAAACAGCGATTACATCGACTCTGCAAAAGTCCAAGCAGGAGAAGGTTTCGGAAGTATTGCAAGTCTCGGACCTCGGAGGAGACAAGCCATCAATCTTCATGCGCAAACTCCGGAGCAAGATGGAGCAGTGCCAGATACAGCCCGACGAGGAACTTCTCAAGGCCACTCTGATGCGCTGTCTTCCACAGGACCTTCGTATCGCACTGTCGGGATTCCAACAGCAGTCATCCCAGCAAATTTCCGAGATTGCTGACTCGATGTTGGTCGTCAGAGGCCTTAGCTCTCCATCGCCAGCGACAGTTTGCCCAATTTAGCAGGCCGGTGCAGATCGGACACCCCAACAGCGCTTTGAGCAAGCTCCACACCGACAAGCACCTGGTAAGCCCACTGGAACAGGCCCATTTAAGCCTGGCCAACGCCCCGTCGTTTGCCGCTCACACCTCTACTATGGCCGCCGTGCTCGGTCGTGTCGCCCCTGTTGCCAGTTTCCCAAGGACAGCTCGCGTCCGATCCGAGTGCTGCATCCCAATAAAAAACGCCATCTCAGTCGCGTTCATCATCACCTTCTCCACAGCCGGAAAACTAAATCGCACTGCGACCGAGATCGCGGTGCGCAGTGCCGAGATACCATCGCCCACCTGTTTGGAGTTAGATGTTAAAATCAACAAACCTACAGCAAGTTTCTTGTGGATACCGGAGCCTCGGTTTCCATTGTTCCACCTCACCTCGTTAACGCACTCGTTCAAGATACAAACGTTCGTTTAATTACTGCTACCGGAGCCGCCATACCAGTTCACGGGTCGGCCCTACTGGATGTCTCAATCCGCGGTTTGCGTCGCGCCTTCCAATGGACCTTCCTCGTGGCGTCAGTGGTGAAATCCATCATTGGTTACGATTTCTTGGCTCACCATGGGTTAGTTGTCGATTGTCAGCGCAAACACGTTCTAGACTCAGAAACAGGACTGTCTACTGTTACCTTGTCAATTTCAAATGTTCATTGTAGCCCATTCAATGTGTCGGTAGAACTGCCACCCAACCTGGATTCTCGGACGAGTACGCTGTTGACAAAGTTTGCAGAATGTTTTTCTTTCGTTGAAGGCGGAGCCCTTCCGCCAGCTTCAGAGGTCAAGCATGACACTGGTAGTGGACAACCGGTTCACTTGCGACCCCGGCAACTGCACCCTGCAAAACTACAGGCTGCAAAGCAGGAGTTTCGGCAGCTAATCGATGCTGGCTACCTCAGACCATCCTCAAGCGCTTGGGCGTCACCCCTCCACATGGCACCCAAGGGAGCTGGCTGGCGTCCGTGCGGTGACTATCGCGAATTGAACAAACGAACAAAGCCGGAGAACTATCCGGTTCCACACATTCAAACCTTCACTCGGTACCTACACGGAAGCACTGTGTTTTCAAAGTTAGACCTTGTTCGCGCTTTTCATCAAATTTCAGTCGCCGAAGAGGATATTTGCAAAACCGCTATCACCACACCGTTTGGATTGTTCGAATACACACGCATGCCCTTCGGCCTGAGGAATGCAGCACAAACATTTCAACGCTTCATCGAATCTGTTTTTCACGGACTGTCATTCATCATCTCTTACATCGATGATGTCCTGATATTCTCAAAGACTCGTGAGGACCACTACTCTTTATTTTTTTTATTAGAGGCAGGGGGGTTGTGTGCACCCTGGCGCACTTTAAGCGACATAGGCACACAACCGGCGAGAGGCATTACTGCCCATTCCGCCGACTCCCCTGAGCAGGCATACAAGCGCGCGGATACGTACGCAGGCACACACTCACACAGGAGTGTACAGCGGCCCTAATTTTATATTATCGTTAGGCATGTACACTTCACTGCGCCTTGGGGGGTTGGCTCTCAAGGCCGTTAATTGCACGAGCAGAGCCAAGCCGAGATTCCAATTCAGCCCGAAATTAATGTGACTGCACTTGGAATCGAGCCTGGGTCGCTGGCACACCAGAGCAGCTGCGCTACCGCTGGGCTACGGCCCCGAGGACCACTACTCGCATTTGGAACAAGTTTTGGATCGCCTAAGAACACACGGCCTACAGGTTCATTTGAAGAAGTGCGAATTCTTTCAGTCCGAGGTAGATTCCCTTGGCCATCGCGTGATTCCTGAAGGAATAAAACCTCTCCAGAAGAAGATCCAAATAATCACTGACTGGCCGACACCCACGGATTCGAACGCACTTCGGCGCTTCCTCGGTGTCGTCGGTTTCTACCGTCAATTCGTTCCCAACTTTGCCGACCGCATCTGTCCGCTGCAAGACCTACTCACTGCATCACTACAGTCAGCAGGAAACTTCCAATGGACAGAGCAGCATCAGAAATCTTTCGAAAACATCAAACACGCTCTCTCAGAGAGACTACTGCTGCATCATCCGGACCCCAACTGTACTGCGTACCACCTGTACACTGATGCCTCAGCCGACTGTGTTGGTGCCGTTCTGCATCAAACCTCTTCAACCGGAACGTCACCTCTTGGCATGTTCAGCAAGAAGTTGTCATCATCTCAAAGGATGTACAGCACGTTCGACCGAGAACTACTCGCGGCGTACCTGGCAGTGTTGCACTTCCGCAACCTCATTGAAGGACTGAGCGTGACCTTGTTCACCGATCATAAACCACTAGCTCAGGCCTTCCACGCCAATCGCACCACTACGTCAGATCGCAATCAGCGCTACTTGACCGTCTTGTCCGAGTACGTGGCAGATGTCCAGTACATTCGCGGTGCAGACAACGTAATAGCTGATGCCCTTTCTCGACTGCCTGACTTCCCAGTGAATGATCACGTGTCCAACATCGCAACAGTCGCTGTAGTCGCTGCCCCATCAAGCCAATTCCCTGTTGATCTGCCCAGTATCGCTGAAGCACAACGACCGGAGTCGTTCTCACCTGCACCAAATATTCGATCGTATTCTCTGGACAAAGACGTCGTCGTTTGGTGTGAGACGTCAACGCCGTATCCTCGCCCGATCATTCCGCCGTCTCTCCGCGACGCCGTAATTGCCTCCTTCCATCGACTTGGTCATTTCGGCTACCGTAAAACAGCAAAACTCATCACAGAACGTTACTTTTGGCCCGGAATGCGCAAGTCCATCAAGACCTACTGCTGGAACTGCCAGGACTGCCAACGGAGTAAAGTCACTCGCCACACTGTCTCTCCGCAACAGGCCTTCGCATTACCATCAAATCGCTTTGAGGCGGTACACATCGATATTGTGGGACCACTTCCACCAGCTAATGCTACCACCTTTGGCCACCAGTCTGCCCGCTACCTTCTCACGATGGTCGACCGCTCGACTGGCTGGCTAGAAGCTACACCACTGGAATCAATAACCGCGGAAGTAGTCGCCCATGCATTCGTATCGTATTGGGTCTCGCGCTACGGAGTGCCACTGTATGTAATCACTGATCGGGGGCGCCAGTTCGAATCAGAATTCTTTCACTCGGTCTCGTCATCAATTGGTTTTCATCGATTACGCACAACGGCCTACCACCCTCAAACCAATAGCAAGGTCGAGCGAGCCCATCGCACCCTGAAGACGATGCTACGTGCTCGAGGCAATGACTGGCTGACAGACCTACCTGTGGCTCTTCTCGCGATGCACGTCGCACCTGACGACCAAGGAATATCACCGTTCACCAGGGTTACCGGCGAGCTTCCGATGGTTCCGCGCATCCTAACTTCTGAACCACTCGCCCCAACGGACATTCGGACACGGCTGCAGGAACTGCTGACAGAGTTACCGAGTCCACACGCGAAGACGCACGAACCACGGAGCTACGTACCCAAGGACCTGGAAATGGCTGAATTCGTCTGGGTTCGGGTCGATCGCGTGCGGTCGCCGCTCGAGGCGCCGTACTCAGGGCCGTATCGCGTGAAACAGCGAACTGACAAGTTCTTCGTTATTTTCCTACCGTCAGGCAACACCGAATCTGTCTCTATCGATCGCCTCAAGCCGGCGCGACTTTCGCTTCCGAAGTCGGCTGTTCAGCCGGCCGCGAAATCGCTGCCGGAAAAAGCCGCCAAACCAGAAGAACCGAGGGACTCATCACCTCCTAGAGCGACCTCTAGCGGCCGCCGAGTCCAATTCCGACGCCATAATGATTACATTTATTATTAACCGTGTAATGTATAAAGTCTACTGACTGCTGTTCCAATGTTCTCAATATTTCTCAATGTTCAACCCCTCATATAAAATTTAGCTCGTATTTCAACTGTATAGCCGCTTCGTTTCAATAATTTAAGCCATTCCACCAGTTTATAATTTATATTTTATAAATTTTATAAAATATTTTATATTTTATAACCGAACCAGTTACAGTCTCTTTTCCCCGTGCTCTGCAATTGGAGGGGGGAGTCGTATGGGTATTTTGTTGTACTTTTTATTTGCAACTCAGTTTGTCATAAATTACCATAGACTAATTTCCTTTTACAGTTCTTTCTCGCAGTTAAGTTTCTCGCCCAAGCCTTCTCGCCTTTAACTCATAAAATATATTGCAATTCAAATCTAAGTTAAGTTGTAGTTTCACTACAACCTCAATGGTTCATGACATTACCGAACACGACTACCTAGAGCGCATGGATGAATGGTATGAATATTTACAATTTGATATTATTTCTTTATGCGCCTGTATTCATAAGTATAACGAAATAGCATATGAAATTGGAGGAATGACAATGTTTGATACTCTTACATGTTCGAGTTTAACATTAAAATGTTGGTTTAAAGATTTTGTTAGAGTTGAAGACAAAATGAAACAATACCTAAAGACAAAAGAAAAAACCAATTACGTTAAAAAAGTTGAAGAAATAATATCTCCGTTGAAAATCGAAGATTATTTTGACTTGAGCAAACTTGAAAAATGAAATACCAAACACTATTAAGAAAAGAATTTTCAGTTCACTCTCATACCAACCCTTATACGAGTATAAGAAGGTTTATGAGGGACGCGGTCAAAGGAGGCAGAGTATTTGCACTAATAAATAAATACGAAAGCGACTGTTTTCAAATAATCGTAGACATCGTAAAAGATCATTTAAAAACACCAACAAGCGACGCATGCGAGGTTATATCAACCTATCTCAAATGTGATATCGAAGAAAAAAAGAAAATCGCAATTAAACTAAAAAACCAATTGGGTACTGTGTCAGATTGCTTGATGAATTTTGATGGAGTCTCATTGTACCCATCCGCCATGTCTAATAAGGATAGCGAATATCCAAGAGTAGAAACAGGCAGAGTTTTTTATATAAGCGAGGAAAAAGATTTTTTGACACAATTTAATTCACAAACTTTTAGACCAAAAACAGCGGTTTTAAAGATTATGTACGAGAATCCTACCAGCGTTTTTCTTCAACATCTCCCATCTAAAGATAAAGAGAAATTTTATAATCCGGAAACAAAAGCAAATGAAACAAAAACATTAAATAGGCTTAGAAACGGAAAGTTAATCGACACCTTATGTTCCGTAGACATACAAGAAATTGTAAGAATGGGTGGGAAAATATTAAAGATATATAGCGGAATTGTATATGAAAAAAATTTCGATTTCTCTCCGTTTCAAACTTATATTACAAACCTTTTTGAAATGAGAAAAGTATTTAAAAAAGCAAATAACGAGGCGGGTTCTGAATTGGTAAAAACATTGTTAAATTCCTTATATGGTAAAACGGTACAAAGAGACATTATTTTCACAACTCATCTCTGGAATTTGCAAACATTAAAAAAAGAATACGACGACACGATCAAGTCTAATGATAAAATATGTGACGACTTATTTTATGTAGAAAAAAAGAAAGATACACAAGAATATGTAGAAGACGACGATAATCCTACAACAGGTCTTTGTCCGGCGCAATTAGGGATATTTATTTTAGCTCATTCAAGAAGGATCATGAAAAATTTTATCACGTCTATAGACGGCTCAAAGACTCCAGAAATTTATTACGGCGATACGGATTCGTTATATATACATAAAAAAAAACATTGGAATACATTAAATAAAAACGGGCATGTCGGAAATAATTTAAGTCAAGGAAAAAACGGTTATGGAGAGGGCGGAATTATATTTGGATATTTTATCGCTCCTAAAATTAAATATTGTCTTTTGTTGAAAGACGATTTCATTATGAAAGAGAAAAAAACATTTAAAGGATGTGCAAATGATAAGATTAATTTTGCATCGTTTAAAACTTTGTATGATGGACAATCAATAAAAGTAAATAATAATGCTCCGTGGAAACGATCGTTTGAAGGTGGTATAACAATCCCTCAAGCAGATAACTCAACCATATCAAAAACATATACATCCACCATTAACACATACAAAAGAGAAAAACCGGATAAAAACGGCGTTATGAAACCATTCTTTAAAAACTATTTTGATGACAAACCACAGCATGAACACTCAATTGAATATTATAACAGTTTACTTTTTGACGTTGACTATAATTGTTTTGAGTTCGATATTGATGAACTAGCACTTATAAAAAACCAAAGCATGTAATTGTTTAAGCATAATATCCATTTCCATTTCATATTTTATTGAGCACCAATTTTCTTCACAGTCAGCTGGGTAAGACAAAGATTCTTGTATTTTTTTCCTAAGCAGTTTTATTCTCCTAACAAGTCGATCGATTTCAATTTCAATTACTGTTTCAGCATAAGCAATTGCACTTTTAATAAAACGCTTTCTTTTTTCTAAGTCATATCGAATTGGAAAAATATCGTCACCATAATCACTATATTTCAGATTGATAATTATATTTAATTTTTATCAATATCATTAAGTTCGCATTCCTTCGAAACGTATATTTTTAGTGTCTCCATTTTCTTATAAAAAAGTTAGTCTTCGTCGTCCTCCCAAACAGAAGCTAATTTTACAGTCCTGTCACTCTTTTTATTTTTTGTTTGTTTTAGTTTAAATTGCAGCCCACCATCCAGACTGTATTTAATAATAAAAGCTTTTGGTTTGTTAATAACTAAAACTGGAAAATTTTTAACATCATTGCCGCTTAGACATAGGACTGTGTTCCCATCCAATTGTAAAAATATTGATTGAATTCCAATAAATTTAACTTGTCGCAAACATATAATATCATACTCTTTATGCTCCAGAGAATTGGGTGTGAGAAAATTAATGATATTAGAATCGGTTTTGAACCAGCTAACCATTTTTAATCTAAAAAACAATAAAAAATGAAAGACATTTATGAATGTAATAAATGTAATGTGATTATGCATAGAGGTCAAACAGGAAACGGAGATATATATCATATGTGTTATTCATGTTCTAAGATATATCAATTTGAAAAAACAAAAAAGATAGATTTGGATGGAAGATTTGGAAGATTTGGATGGGAACTCACATTACTATTTCAAAAACACGATTTTAAAGAATCTTACAAAGGATATTTCCCATCCAAATCTTGTGTTACCAAACGGCACAGTTGTTGGTGCTATCCCCGGAAATAATGTTTATTTATATAATAACTTTTCCATTTAAATAAAGGCAAGGGATTTAGTTCGAAAGACGCTGAAAGGATTTTCATTTTAGTTGGATATTATTTTAATTTTCTCATGCGAGAGAATACAAAGTTTATAAGGATAGGCAACATACCTAACGAAATGTTATTGAAAAAGTCATTGGAATTTTTATGTATTGATAAAAAATTTAAACCTAGAATTACAAGAGAGTTACCACTTTGGGAAGAATATACAACGTATGCATTAAATAAGTTACACAACATGAAGCTCCACCGTGCTACCTTACCGCGGGCTTTGGGCACCCACTGCCAGAGTTTCAGGCTTGTATTCTAACGTTTCTAACGGCGGAGCTTTGGGAGTTTCGAGTCTCAATTCCTTCAATTCCATATCGGTAAAAGCTTCAGCGTCCAAAATTCGATTTCTATCTTTTAAATATTTTTCATATAATTCAACCGCCGTTGATAACTCATGAATTGTTATCTCTCCATCATCTAGAGTTTTTTGCACATATAAATATAACTGATTTTTATATTGTTTGGCAACGTTTCTTAATGATTTATACTTTTCCTTTCTTTTTTAAGATATAATTTAATTGCCAAAAGTATTGATCAGTTTCTTATTAATTCAAAACCAGATATTGAACGAATTAAAATACCTAAAAATACTTGAGATAAATTAGGAGTTGGAACAGACTGTAGTATACCCAAAACAATTACACATAGCATTGATAAGCTTCCAAATCCAATATTGAAAAAATCCATGTTCCTTATATGGTTTGAAACCTTTCTTACTTTTTTACTATACAAATCATAATCATAGTTGATACTGGTACGATCGACGTTACTTAACATGCGACCTTTACGTTGGTTAAACAGGTCTCTTTCAATTTTATCAGCATCAGACACCGACATTTTCGTCTATTTTTAATAACACCAAAATGAATTCCCCGCGCTCTTTGGGAATCTGCCCCGAGCTCAATAAGTATTGTATTGGAGTGATTCTTTCTTTTTTCTCCCATTTAAATAAAACTTCCAAAACTCATGAAGTATAATGTGGATTTTTTAATAGTTTAATTAATTCTTGAAGTTTCTTATTATCTTGAACATTTACACTGCTAAATAAAAATCTGGTATGAGATTTGAAGGTTTTTATAATCGGTTCTTGTTTTGGAATCGGAATGACAGTATTGTTATTTAGTCTTATCGATGGGGTTCTGCTAAAAGCCATTTTATATATAAATATTTTAGTTTTAGCTTATTTGCACAGGTGGTTTTTCTAAATAATCCGTAGAAGGAAAATTATAACCAAATGAAGTACTGCCACAAACGACTGCGCCGCGAATAAAATGTGCAGCATCCGCTCCTCCGGTTCGAGCACCAAATCCCATAAGAGTTCTAGTTTTATCTAGGTCTCCCCATGTTCCACTATTATACGTAAAAACGTTCTGCCCAATTAGCGTATAAGAATCACCCGAAACGTTGTATGAATTTAATCGATACCAAACCCTTTGATTAAGAATATTTATTTCGAACAGATGCCGATCGCCATTATCGATGTTGGCGTAGGTTAGTGTTTGATCCGCGTCATTAAGAACATCATTACGTACCGTGGCTCCATCTGATTTTATATTACTCCAAACCAAACCAAATCTGTCATGCCACTCACTCGCAAATACTTTCAAACCAGCGTTTGTTGTTAAACCTGTTCCAAATTCACTTGTTGGGCGTTGGTGACAGTATGCATAAAACCAAACTGCATCAGCGCCGGCTCCACCACCCGCAGCATTAGCAACTCGGAAAAAGAAGGAGATGGAAATATTACGAAAATGGGTAAAATTAAATTGTAACGCTCCGCTGACTCCCGCGGATTCATCAGTAATTCTAGCTCTATTTTGATAATCAATATATAAAGCATCTCCAACAAAAGACCCCGTTGGAAAAATATCGCCAGCTGTGGATGGGTTTTGATACCCAGCCCAATTACAAATTACGGGTTCGTACAAAGCGGCATTAATCGCGGGAATACCATCCAATTTAATTTTATCATTAAAAGACATTCGGCCATCTGCCGTTTGTGTTACACGAGTATCTACGTAACCTTTAGTAACAACAGAACTTTTATTGTTTATGGTTGAAATATTAGTGATTGTATTACCACCCATATCCAACGATTGATTAACAAAACCCAAATTCAAATCAATAACTGTAAAAGTCTGTCGATAAATCTGGAAGGTTGACAGACCGGGGTTGGTGGCACCTGATGTTGAAGTAAGACAGAATAATCCGAAATATGTATAGGTTTTGTCAAAATTTTGTGTGACATTAAATGTTTGAGTTGAATTATTTATTACCACCGAATTCTCTGACGGAATCAAGACATCCAAACTTGTATTGTCATTACTCCCCTCGAATCGCCATGACGCGGGGTGCTCGGTTGAGGGTGATGGTCTACCACGCAAATCAATTTTATAACAAATTATAGCGGATGGACATTGGACTTAAATCCAATAATCGGTTTGAGTATTAGCGGTCGCCCAATCAGTTGCATCATTACCATCAAACGCTTTCCAACTTGCAAAATCGGTTGTATTAAATGCTGTGTGTGACGTTGCTAGTTTAAGTGGTCCCGCAAAAGGGCCGTTGGACTATAGTTTCCCTTGCAATTTCTCATTTTAATTTCTCCAATAGTTTATTTTAACGTTTACTTATAGTAGCGTGCAAATAATCTGTATCAACTGCTAATTCACTGTGTATTTGGTAGGCCTTGCGCTCGTCTGTGAATTTTGGCACGATCGATAATTTCAAGTTCTCTCGCCAGCCAATGAAGGCTCTCCGTGTTTACGCTACCCCCCTTTTGCGCTCTTTATTAACCCCCCCCCCGCCTGGCGGCGGGCCCCTCTCCTTCCTCTCCTTCGCTCCTTCTCCTGCCTTCTGTCTGGTTTCGGGCTGCCTCGAGCCCCCCTTATCTCTCGCCACGGCTCCTCTGTCTGGGCCAGCCTGTTTACACTGCCTGCCACTGTCTGCCACGGCTAACGCCAATCTCACCACTACGCATCTGCCTCTTCTGTGCTCATCGCCGTTACTCACCACGTTGCATCGCCTTGCATCACTCGCCTGCCACTCGACTGCAATTTCTAACTCACCTTCAATTCAAAACCATTGTTGCAGCCGCCAGTGTCCCAAGCGCAATAAGTTCTATATTGACATTAACCAATTTGAATATTGATCTCAACAATAAATCAACTACGGCAGTTCCCTGCCTTGTACGCCAAGTGCTCCGCTACACAATCCGCTTCTCAAGACTTGACTCGATTCATTTTGGGACTACGACTTACGACAACTCTCGTAAAACGGCCCTTCTAAGGGTCATAGCCTCTACGCCAATAACGTGACATGTGCTTGCGGTGATTCCAAAACCATTTCCACTCCAATCTGTCATTGCTGGTACGTGACCGGTTTCAACGGTTTGGAATTGATCCTGTTTTGCAGTTCCGCCTCCAACTAAATTATCGACTTCGGTTTTGGTATAGGAATCAGCGTTAGTGAAGGGGAGGCAAAGACAAAGACAAACCGAGTGTGGCGATGGCGAGGCAGCGAAAAGCCGGAGGATGCAACCCTCAATCGATCGTATTTATTTCATGACTTGTTAAAACGAATTAAACTGATTAAAAGTTATAATTAGCGAGGAAAAAAAATTCAACCGCGAGCAACCCCGCGCAGCCACAAAGGTGGCGGCCTAAATAGGCACGCGCACGCACCAACGCACCCACCACCCCACCAGACAGCCAGCACTCAAACAGTCCCCCGTTGCACTAACAGCGGTTAGCTCTCGCGGGCTCGCGCAAACCGATGCATTAGTGAAGGGGAGGCAAAGACAAAGACAAAGACAAACCGAGTGTGGCGATGGCGAGGCAGCGAAAAGCCAGAGGATGCAACCCCAAGGCCAAACAAACAAATGAATGAACGAAGGAGAGAATTTACGAAACGGCGGAAATAAGGCTGGGGATAAGAACGGAAATAAAACTTTGAACACAAGCAAAAGTTATTCAAAGGCAGCTCTCGCTAAAAGCACCAGCAAAACGCGAACCAGCCCGCACAGAATCAGCAGATGGAAGGTAGGCAGTCACAGCATCACTTCGCCAGTCACCGATGCACTTCACCTCTTGAACAGATAGTCCGAGACGGAAGGCCCAGGTGGCACCACCTCTGCGCAGGCTGTGCGCTGAGAAAGAACGAGCGTCCTGCTCAGCAGTTGCTAGGCAGCGCTTGAGGAACCTGTCGAATCTTGAGGCAGACAGGACAACAGAGGATCCGCTCGCCAACTGGTAGGAGAACACAGGCTGCCTGCAGCCAAGCTTGCTGACACGGAGGTGACCCTCTAGCGCAGCAACTGGGCAAAGCGGATCTCCTTCTTTTAGCCTTGGAAGCAACACCCGGTGCAGCTTCGCGCCGAACTGATTCGTCTTGCCATAACTGACAGAGAGCACAACCCCCTTCGGGTGGCGTTGAAAGGCTGAGACGGAGATCGGTGAAGCGGACTGCTGACTGGGCAGGAGACTGGAGCGCCGAAACATCCCCCACCAAGCAATAAGCGTCACAAGCCAGCAGACTCTGTCAAGCGAACTGCTCGAGTTAAGCCGGTTTTTCACAGACAGCAGCATCGCAGGCGAGATCGGCAGCTTCCGTCTTGGTCGCTGGCCCATCCTCCGTTTAGCGCCGCGAACGAGCAGTGAGACCAGGTGGTGTTTTGTTAGGTCCTCAGCACCACAGGCTTTGAACCAGCTGGACAGTGCACTGACATGGACACGCAGACTGTTGAACGATCGCAGGCGGCATTCGACCAGGTGAGCCAGGTAGTTGAGTAGCACCGACCGGTCGGATCGAGCCGGGTTGGTCCCGTTCTCGTTGCAGAAGCTGTGCCAGGACCGGACGGCCGATGAGATCGCCCTGCGTGACTGCGGTGCGTATGCTGCGGCGAGGAGGCTGGAGGCGGCGGCGCCGAGGGTCGGCGTTGCAGGGAGGCGGCCTGTGAAAATAAAAAACGGGAGGCAAAAACAGAAAACGCGTGATCCGAAAACTCCACAGGGCAAACTGGCACAGACCCGTAAACACGGAAAATAAAATTAAGCAACTCATGACGCGAGTGCAGGCGGGACCCTGCATCAGCAAACAGCTGATAGGCACCAGGAACGTGAAAGACCTCAAATTCAACGTCAAAACGCAGACAGAGCAACGCCACAGACTGCAGCAACCACATCAGACGCGAGTCCTTGGAGACACCTCGCCTTAGAATCCAACACGCCGTCTCATTGTCGCAGTACACAGCAAGCCGACAACCAGCCAAGGATTGACCCCATCTCAAAACAGCCAGCAATATAACCACAGCCTCCTTGTAATTGATGCAGTAATTCTGAAAAACACCATTTGCGTCGATCTGCCAGTCAATAAAGCACCAATCACGAATCCCATCACCATCACGGAGCACCGCCGCGGCGCCTGAAGACGACGAGTCAGTCTCTATGGCAACACAAGCCCTCGGCGAAGTCCACAGGCCAACACCGATGCGATGTTGCAAAGCCAACCGCCACCAGGAGAGGTGGTGCACCACGGAGGGACTAACAAGAACCCTGTCATGAGGCCGATGCAGCTTGTTAACAATGTCGATAAGAGGTCGGAGGAAAACTCTCCCGTGCCGAACAACTTGCGACGCCCAGTTTAACTTGCCGATCAACTTCTGCAAACACGACTTTGACAGCCTTTTCTTCGAAGAGCAGAGGGATAAAACATGCAACAAGTCTTGGACTTTTTCGGCAGGAAGAGACATCTGGCCTGCCACGCTATCAAATAAAATGCCCAGAAAGGTCATCCGCGTTGTCGGCGGAACACACTTGCTACGGTTAACGGTGAAGCCTAGCCGCTCGAGCAGATCGATGAGAAGGTTGTAGAACTTCCAGCAGGACTCCAGATCTCCACAAAAGGCGAAGTCAACCATGTAGGCCTCCATAGCGTAGAAACCATGCTTTAACATCATAAAACGCACAGCTTGGCTCAGCTCGTAAAAGCAGAAGATTGAAGCCGAAGCACCAAACGGGAGCCGCGTGTCGTACAGGTACACTGGCTGGCCCTCGCCTTGGAGCTGAATCTTCATGCCTGTGACCCGGTGGTCATCGGGGTGCACTCCACATGAACGATATGCTTGCGACAGATCCACTTTGCACATGTACGCGCCGCTGTACAGCTTCGAGGCAAAGTTGCTGGCCGAAGTAAAACGCAACTTCCGTTTCGACTCAAAGAAATCATTCACAGAGGCGCCAGTTGGCAGGCTGCAGTCGTGAATAAGGCGGATGGAAGACGATCCGCCTTAGGGATCGCACCAAGTGCACTAACGATGAGCGGCCGGTTGCCTGCCTGGCAGCGCCTGTAGCGGTCCTGCTTGAGCTCCTGGCGCACCTGGGCCTCAACAGCTTGCTGGTGAATGGTAGCTGATCTGTGATTTGCCATCTCAGTGTGGTTCTTACAATCCATCACTTTATTAGTAATTCGAAAGCCATTCTTCACACCATCGAGCACGAACCTGACACGGTTCTCCGGCATCTCGGTCCTAGCCAGCTCTTCCCGCCAAACCGCAAACACAAGGTCGCTCGACAACTCAGTTGAACTCGGGTCACATAGGGGGAGCTCCCCCGTGGGGGCACAGGAGGGTGACCCGGCGGCAGACATTGAGTCCTGTGCCCCCACCTCGCACGCTAGTTTTTTGAAAGTTGGCCCGGGTCCCCATCAGCGTGGGCTCGGGCTTCAGAATGCGGCTGTGAGCACCTGCGGCACTGATGGGCGAAGCGGCAGTGAGTTCTGTTGCAGCCGCTAAGACTGTTGAAGTCGAAACAGACAGGTGGCTGTGTTCGCTTTTCAGGCGCTGTTGCATTTATCATTTTTGTTGGTGCCATCAAGTGTGTTGCCACCAGACCAAGGTCTGCGCTAACAGCGCTCCACCGCTTTCCATCATGCTGGAGAAGCCGACATTCGTCATCATATCTCATGACTTTAGTGCGATCGAAGCCTAAATCTAGCAGGTCACCAATTCTAGCGTTATGTCGGAGATGATCGATCAACTCGGATGAATCGATTCTGCCATCAACAATGCGCAGCAGTTTGCCATCACGCAGCATTTGCACCAGTAAGTTACAGCTACCGGAGATGAAATCGCCAAATGACAGTGACTCGGGACTGACGTGTCTCAACCTCTCTGGCTTTGCCGCTCCCACAACAGACTGGCTTCCTTGTCTCCGCTTACGCTCACTGATAAAATCAATCACTCTGTACACCGCCGGCGCCTGAGCATGCGAAGTTGCAGCCCCAGCCTGCCCGAGTATACACTCGCCAACCAAATCATGCCACTCACCGGGAGTCTGATCACGTTCTCCTCGCAGCCGCCGTGCCACTGTGACGCGCTTCAGCGAGCTCGGCTTCGAGCTGAGCCTCTCTTTTTTTCAGGTCCAGCAGCCGAATGCGCAGTTCAGTCTCTCGCAGCTGATCCTCGAGACCGCCTCCCGTCGCCGCCCGACCCTCGGCCGAGGCGCCCACCGCCGGTAGCATCTCGTCCTCAGGTGGAGCCAGACTTAGCTCGGGTGCGCCCGCATTCGTCGGTGATGTTTTGTCATCTTGAGCACGACGAGATGAGCCTCTGTCCTGCTCCAACGCCTGCCGCTCAAGCTCCTTGGCAATGCTGAGTTTTAGACGACTTGTTAGCTCTTGCTTATTGCCATTAGTAGGCAGGCCGCGCTCACTAAGGGCTTCTCGTAGCGCTTTGTTAGTTGCGAGTAGTACAAGGCTATCTGCCATGATTCAGCAAAAAAATTCAAAAATTCAACCGCGAGCAACCCCTGCGCAGCCACAAAGGTTGCGGCCTAAATAGGCACGCGCACGCACCAACGCACCCACCACCCCACCAGACAGCCAGCACCCAAACAACCCCCCTCTTGCACTAACAGCGGTTAGCCCTCGCGGGCTCGCGCAAACCGATGCAATATCTCTTTTCAAATTTAGTGAATTATCGACTTCAGTTTTGGTATATGAATCAGCTGTATTCCGTTTTAAATTTAAGGAATTGTCAACCTCTGTTTTGGTATAGGAATCTGCAACATTGCGTTTTAAATTTAATGAATCATCGATTTGAGTTTTGGTATAAGAATCGGCGACATTCCGTTTCAAATTTAGTTTAGTATCAATTTCAGTTTTTTTATAACCTTCATCTTCATTAATATATCGGTTGTCGGCAAATGAAACATTAATGCCACTTGATTCACCGCCAGTTCTTGTAGTTCCATTCCACGAGGGTGTTCCAGAAAATATCATTTTTACTGCCTATTTTATAGAGTCTAAAATCTTCCTAAAGTCTTCGGGTGTTTCCTTCGAGTTGTTAATTTTATATAAAAAATACAACGCTGCTTGTCCGCAATAACTTTTATCAAAGGTTTGAAACTGTTCGTGATGATCGCCACATAATCAATTTTTAGTATGATTAAATTTATCTTTTATTTCTTGTAATGGAGGAAGCGCATATGAATCAAAAAATAAACAAGTTTGAGTTTTGAATAAACTGCCGACCAATGAACACCAATTTCTTTTGTCGTTTCAATATTCACAATGTAATATCCATATCTTGGTAAGTCTTTTATCTCATCACGCATAACACATCTGAATGGTTTTATCTTTAATTGTCTCGCCCAATTTGTTAATTAAATATTGCTTGTTGTGTCTGTTCCATATATTTGTTTGAACGCACCCCAATTCAAAGTCTTTTTATGTTCCTGAAAAACTCTTAGTTTTAGTTGGTTTAGTAGTTGTGGGTTTTATTAATTCCATTCGGGTTTTTTCCGCTTGAAGTTGTTTCAATTTTGTTAGTTTGATTTCATAATTATCCTTTGCCTTTTGAACGTTTTCCGTTTGTTTTTTTATCATACCTTCGGAATGGTTACCCATTTTTACTATATAATTAAACTTGTTTTATACGTAAAATTACTGTTATTGCTTGTCCACCAAAACTTATTATACGATCTGATTCATCCACTACTCGTAAATAAATTGATTGTAAATGATATTGATTTAAGGGGTAATATTTTGGGGTTTAAGGAGCGACAATCATTTTATCTCCAATCGGAACAGCAAGAAAGGGAATTGAGTAAATGATTCCACGCTGAACCAAAAATCCGTTATCATCAGTTATATAACCACCGTTTGATATATCGGTTGTAATATTACTTGTATTAACTCCAACCCTCAATGTTTCCTACCGTATCGCCGGTGCTTGATGTGCTAACGATTCGGGAATTAAATCCTAATATTGTTCTAAGTGAATTTGCAATTGTAAAATCGACCTGATATCCTGCAGCTAATGTAAGTGTGAATCTTCCCGATGGTAAATCAACTCCTATAACAATTGCGTCTGATATCCAATCGCCATTAGCTGTTAAATCAGCTTGTATTACGGCATTCAAATCAGTATAATTATATGCTCCTGGGGTTATAGTAATTGTTGTCCAGTTTGCTCCTGAATCTTTAGAATATCTAAATTGATTATTTGTTGCATTAATTAATTGGGGCATATTGAAAACTGAAAACATTATTAAACCAACTTGATAACTTAGAGTTTGATCGAGTTGTAACGGATCACGCAATTGAATCCGCTGCTCGCTAGTTGTCATTACAAATTGTAGGGTTGTACTAAATTTTGAATTGGTTCTGTCAACCATTTGTTTAAGAACATCTAAATTAGAAGCCATTTTTATAGTGGGAATTCATACATCATGCTCTTGTTCTTTTTCATTTATCAGATCTGTTAAGATACGACTTCTCCTTTCTAACCTAGGATTGATATATATGTGTTTGTATTGACTATCATCCCAAATTTTTTTTACACATGCTTTTGAATGGTTTTGAATCCAACCCAGGATTAAATCTTCTTTGAATATTTTGTAAATCATAATCATCTAAATTAAACATTACACAACAACTTGCATTCTTTTTTACAATCGAATCTAATTCTCTAAAGGACTGAGTTAGATAAAACGCTCCAATTCCATCTCCTTTACCGCTAACAAAAATTTCCTTTTGCAATTCTTGATCACCATCATTATTACAATCGTCAAAAACAGTTAGTGTTTTATCATTCTTTGGAATTTGATCATAGGATACTCGGGTTGATATTTTAACAGTTGGAGATTTTTCGGATATGTTTTCTGGATTTTGAACAGTTGTTTTACATAAATCTTCAATGTCATCCAGTGTAAATCTTGGTTCGTCATCATCCTCATATTGCTCATATGCTCTTAACATTCTAAAAAGGATATCTTTTTTAATTTATGTTTTAATCCATGTTTAAGAAAATCATAATATTTAATTCGTGGTTTGTTAGTATATATTATTAAATTATTATAGTCTAGCATTCCGTCGGTTGTTAACAGGTCATAAACAAAGTGTGTTTTTCCTTTACCTGATCCCCCAATTACTAAAAAAAGAAAAGAATCGTTTGGAAATATTTTATTGTGTTTTGCTTTTACCATTTTTAAGGAAATAATTTAAATAAGTTAGAGACCTGCGCCGCTTACAGCGGGGCGTCCCGAACGATGGTGTTGTCAGCTTTAACAATTGCCATATATTCCTCTAGAAACAATACGTGGGCGTCTAGTGCCTGATTTTATTTTATTAATCTCTAACATATAATTCAAAGCAACATTGGCTACATTTTCTTTCTGTGCGGTTAGATCAAAAGCAACCACCGGGTGAATGTTTAGAAACTCTGTGGGTGTGTACTGAGGAACAGCGTAAGCTTCATTTTTAACATTATCCTGATAATATTTTATAAAATCATTAACATCATTATTTCCAAGATTTAGATTAAGTGGGTCTTTAACCGGATAATATTGATCATCAACCTGCAGACGGATATTCTGGACATTAAATGCGTTTATCGCCGAAGCCACGTTGTCAGTTGCGGTGGCTGCTTGTGCTGCTACAGCATCTGATTGAAGCCAATATAAATCTCCGTTTGCTCTTTTGTTCCTTCGGTTTGTTATTTTAAACCAAACAAAAATATATCTCACCCGACGTTTTGATGTCAATACTTGCCACTGGAATGAATCCTGATTGTTATTAATGGTTCGCATAAAGTGTCGACGATTCAAATAAAATATTTCCTGATCCTTTATTAACTGATCATCGATATGTTTTAAAAGCGGTGCTGTTACCTCAATTGTTGGTACAACTAATTGAATTGAAACTATTCTAATTGCTATATCGGTTGAGGTTGAATTTCCAAAAAGTATCCTAGGCTGATATCCACCAGATATTTGCAACTGTACCCCAAATTTTAATCCTTTCCATACGCGATTTGGTGAGAAGAACCCAAATAGTGGAAAGATTGAAAAGTCTTGCTCATATGCGGTTGCGTCTGTTAAAACCGCGACTGGGAATTTATTCTGTCTATCTATGAAGCCGGTGTTCATATTTTTAGTGTTGGTTAGGGTCGTTACAACTGTAACTATGTTTGTATTAAGATAATTAATAAGAGCGGCAGTATCTGCGCCGGCTGCTGGTGCTACGTCAGAAAAAATTTATTGCTCCACCATCTCCCTTATCGGGCATCCACCCAAAATTATCACCAACCTGTTTTGATAAATAAGTATAATTTAAATGTTTCAAAACTCCATTAATCTCTGCTTGGTTTGATGCTGTCTCAACCTCGGCTCCATTAACTGTTATTAGGGCTTGGGAAAAACATTTATAAAACCAATCATTTTCTATAATAATACCAGCGCGATCAGCGATATCGCCGGCTGCAAGAGCCGTCCCATCGTTTCGGGTATACAACCATCTAACGCAGAAAAATGCATTTTTCATATCCAGTATGGTGCTAGTTGCGCCAATGTCAAACGTTACTGTTCCCGTAGTAAAGTTATTTGAATTATCGCTTGTTGGTAAGGTATAATTTAAATCTTTTTTTTTGACCTCATTAATATACTGACGATGATTTTTTAAATGAAATTTATCACTCCAAATTGTTTTTGTTTCTGCCATTTTTTTAAGTTAAAAAAGTTTTTATGTTAAAAAATGAGTCAGTTTATGGATGTTGATGAAGAGTCAGCGATTTATAAAGAGAGGCAAAGATATTCTGATTTTGTTAGAGATTTACAAAAAAGAAAGTAAGGAAAACAGTTAGCTGGTGAAAGATTTGCTGCTCCTTTTGTTAATCCTATTACAAGTAAAATTGGTGAATTAACAAAAACTGATAGAGACCTTCTTGAAAAAATGCTAAGAATACGGAGCCAAAAGAGGATGATGTTGTGGAGGATGACCCACCTGGTTATAATGAGGCTCAAGCCGTGTTGGGAGTTGCGGAGATTAGGGCTGCAGAAATGGATAATCGTGAACAATTTCCAAGACCTCCGCCGCAAAGTATTGCGGTGACAGATTTAGGTAATGATAATTATCGAATTGTTGGAGTTGATAAAAATCGGAATGAACTATATAGAGAATTGGGTAGAGCATTTAATATTATTACGAAGCCTATGATAAAGTTTAATCCTGAATATACTAAGGATGAGTTGGTAAGTGCTAAAAATTTTTATGATGAGATGGGAGTTGGTAGTGTTAAAATCACCAATTTGTATAAAAGTATTGTTGATTCTATAAATAACAAAAGAGCTGTTGGCGAAGGATTTAAAACTCCACGAAAACTTGTTTTAGCTGCTGCCAAAGCTGCTGGACATACAGGAATTATTTAGAATATGTTAAATTTATTTTTTATAAAATGGAAACTAAAAAGATTTGAAATAAGTGTAAACAGGAAAAACCAATGACTAAAGAATTTTTTAGTTATAAAAAAATAAATCAACAAAGTTTAAGAACAAATGTCGATCGTGTGAAAATATTAGAAAAAAATGTGTGGAGAAAAAACAATCAACATAAATTGAATGAATATTCTAGAAATAAATATCACACTGATGAAAATTACAAACACATTATGCTAATTAGAAAAGGAATATATCAACAATTAAAAACTGCTAATGAAAAGGAATATATTTTCTACCTTAATTGCACAAAAGAATTCTTTTTTGATTGGTTAAATTTCACAAGACATTATTATGTGCCAAAAGATTATAGTGGAATGTTACATATCGATCATTTCATTCCCGCTTCTTCATTTAGTTACAAGGATGAAGAACAAATTAAAAAGTCTGAACATTGGACAAATAAAAGATATTTATCCGAGAGGGATAACCACCATAAAAAGGTTAAACAACCAACTATAGAAGAATTTGCAAAACAATTGGTGTTATCATGTATTTTTATGGCTATTAAAAATGAGCCAGCTTGTGTATGAAGGTGGATTGTTGGATGTTAAAAAAGGATTAACAAGCTTACCGAGCGTTTTTACTACTGGAAGGTATACAAATGAATTACATATTCCAGGCTATTCATTTACAGGTTACTCGTGGCCTGAGTGAGGAAGTCAATGTCCTTGCTAGTCACTATTTGTGGCGACACCTTCAAATTGCGTGAAACCCGTCATACAGCTCCAAGCACCACTTCAATTGAGAAATCTTTTGAAGGAACAGAGGTAACTCCTCTTCCCAAAGGTAACAAGCTTGAAGACAAGGTGGCAATGCGCAGCCAAGCTCCTAAGTCAGTCGATATGGAGAAGGTTCAGAGAGCAGACGGAGGTGGGCGGTAATTTAACCGCTTAAGGTGTGCTCCAGCCTCTTTCGAAAGATTGAGGGCAAACTACCGGGGACTAGGCTGGATTTGAGATTAAATGCCGATGACACTCCAAAAGCTGATTCAATTCCCATCAACGGTATTGATTGGTTAGCATATTATCATGATTTAGCATACAGAGATGCTGACAAGAACTCACCCGAGGAAGCATTAAGATTAAAGCATGAAAAATGATTCAAGGATTAGATGATTTACAGGGGCTATCGGTGAGCCAAAGATTAACTCGGTGGATGGTTAAAAAGATCTTGCAATCTAAAGTTAAATTTGGTTTGGGAATTAATTACAACCAACATGGAAATAATTGCGTCGAGTGTTTGTTATTAAGTGGTGGTGGGTTAAGTTCTGATGAGGCAAAGGTTCTTCATAAAGAATACCGAAAGCCTAAATTTTATAGAAAAATCATGAACTTTAAAAAGAATGAAATTTGGTATGCTGATTTAATGTCAATGCCGAATGATATGGGATATAAATATATTTTAACCATACTTGATGGTTTTACTCGATATGCGTGGGCGGTTCCTTTGAAATCCAAAAAAGGAGAAGAAGTTGCTTCTGCTTTTAGAAGTCTTGAAGAAAAAAGTGAAAGGATGTGCGTTGATGAAGGAAAATAATTTTACAATCCTCATATGTATAAATTGTATCATTTTGAAAAAGGAAAAGAAACGAAAAAGACGCGAATGGGGAGTATATTAATAAAATTTATTCTATTTATGGAGAAAGCAAAAACGCATTAATAGAAAGATTTAATCGAACTTGAGGTAAGAAATTGTGGTTTCAGTTTAGTTTGAATGGTAACCAAAAGTGGGTAAAAATATTACCAGACGTCGTGAAATATTATAATAATTCATATCATTCAGCAATAAATATGACTCCTCAACAAGCTTATAACGATCGAGCAAAGCTCGCGTTCCTTCGGAACGATCCTGAAAATGTTAAAGTTACTTTTGGAGAGATCGAACGAAGTTCGCGACCCTATGGGGCGATTGAAAAAAATAAAAAGAAACCTTTTAAAGTTGGTGACTCTGTTTATATCTTTAAATGCAAAGATAAGTTTGAAAAAGGAAGAAAGGGATATTGGAAGATAAGTGAGAAATTTACTATCAGTAAAGTTTTAAATACAAATCCTACAACCTATATCATTGCTGATGAAGACGGTGATGAAATATTAGGATCGTTTTATGAGAACCAGATAATATCTGCGAACTAAGTTCGAACCAATTACTTTAGGCAACATGGTAGTAATTTTTTTATAACAAATAAAAACAATATTATTACTATTATTGTTACTAATATAATTATTGACATTTGTTTAACTGTTATCAAAATTAAATTTTCATTAAGTTCATTAACTGGAACATTGCCAATGTAGGAATAATTTACCTTCATTTTTTAAATATATTTTTAACAATATATCTTGTTTCTGTTACAGAGTAATAATTCATTTTTTGCATAAAAATTTCACTTTGATTGTCTGAATCGCTAGTTTCGTGTGAACTATTTGTGGACTCAGAATCAGTTGAACAAACCTCCCAATCGTCTGAATTTAAATAATCTCCAAGTTGAAATATTAACTCACCGTCTTGTTCTAGATCATACAAACCATCCAACTCTAGGGGATAAAGTTTGAGTTCGGTTTTGTCGTCGTATTTTAAATAAACTTCATCAATTATTCCATTCAAAATATGCTGTTTTATAATCTCTGAATTTTTACCAACAGTCTCAAAAGTATCACTAACAGAAAAGGTGTAAACTCGGTTCATTTTTAGTAACAGAAAAAGACCCTTTGCGCCTGCGGCGCGGCCTGGGGTTATAGAGTGTTTGTGTGTGTTGGGGAGAGTTGGAAGAGTTGGAAGAGTTTGAGTTCCATAAAAAATTGCCAGAAAACCAAAGCGAACGACGAGAGCGAATTCTCGGAATTCAAAGAGAATTAATCGTTATCAGTGTAAAATGACGCGATTGACCGAAATGAAGCGAGGATGAGCGGAGCGAGTTGAGCGAAGTGAAGACGAGCGATAATGAAGGGAAATGAGCCATTTCACACTGATAAAGGGTTAAAATCATTTGATTTATGATAAGGGTTGGCTGGCAATTTTGTATCGTATATACTACTCAGGTCCCTGATCTTGTCTATGATTCCCGTTGGCATTCCATAGTGCGCAAGAAGTTGCCAGAGCGCCGGCTTGTTGACTCTTGGGTAAGCTTTACGAAGGTCAAGCAGCTTGATCCTGGAGTCCAGGTTGTCGGTATGGTCCGGGCTGTCGCGCAGTTTGCTGGCGTCCTCATTTAGGCGCCAGATAGTTTGGGTGGCGTCCATTGTAGAACGGCCGTTGCGGAAGCCTGTCTGGTTCTCGTCGAGTGCGCCAATGTTTTCTGCCCATGCGCTGATTCTAGTTGCTAGGACCCTTGCGATAATTCTGCTAACTAGCGGAAGCAGGCATATGCCCCGGTAGTTGTTAGCGTTAGCTCTGTCTCCCTTTTTGAAGAGCGGGATGATTTGGCCGATTTTCTGATTCTCACTCAAGTCTTTGGCTGGTGAATTCCATAGGTGGTGGATTTCGTTTCTGAGCGATATTTTCGCCTCCTCGCAGGCTGCCTTATGTACCTTATTCGTACTCCATCAATTCCTGGTGCTCCGTCTTGAATCTTCATCCATTCCCTCTCGATCTCTTCGTCTTCCAGCGATGTGGCCAGCTTTTCGTTGGCCTCTCTAACTGTCTTGCTGTCTGGTTCGTGGGCTCGTTCCGTTCTGAGTATGATTTCTCTGATCAACTCGGGGGGTTCTCGTATCGTGAGGCTTGTAGAGTTTCAAAATGATCTTTGAAATCTTCCGCCGAGAAGAGTGGTGACGCTTTACTGCCATTTGCGTTTTGTTGCGTCGTTTTTCCCATCTTCCGCAGACAATCATACATTCCGGCTATGTTGCCGCAATCGCAGTGATGTTTGCATTCATCGGCGATGTTGACCCACCAAGCATCTTCCCATTTTTGCAGCTTCGTTTTTTTATCTGTCTGCACGCTTTGACGTGTTCGAGTGCTGACTCGATCTTCGCCGTGTTCTGGTCGTCGTCCGGTGCCAAGCGTGCGTGATCTCTCTTGGTTCCGGGCGCTGAGGGCTTTAGCGAGGTTGTTGTTGAGC
This sequence comes from Macrostomum lignano, assembly GCA_002269645.1. NCBI lineage: Eukaryota > Metazoa > Platyhelminthes > Macrostomidae > Macrostomum > Macrostomum lignano. Next base: position 72,429 of record NIVC01001412.1, on the reverse strand, counting down.
TCCTTCAGTTCCTCCTCATGTCCTACCATCCAGCTGTTGGTTTGTTTGGTTTTCGGTCCACAGACTTCCATTGCGGTTTCAAGTAACTTGGTTTCAGTCGTTTTCCAGTTTCTTACTTCGTCCATTTCGCGAATCGGTTCGGCTGTTGCTTCTGTGTGTTTAGGTGTTACTAGCCTCTCCTCTGTTTTCTTTCGGAAACACTCTTTCACTTCCGGGTCACGGAGTTTAGTCCATTCGATCTGTTTGGTCTTTTGTCCTTTGCGTTTCTGATTCCTATTGGTATTTCTAGTTGTGGGCTGCTTGATGATGGCGGCGCCCGGTAGCACAGACAAAACTTTCGGCAAGTGGTCTGATAGCAAGGTTTCCGAGTGGTCCGTTGATATTCGTCTCACTATTGTGTGACGGTCTTCCTTGCGAATGGCAAATCCATCCAGCTCGTACCAGGTGCCCGTGCGGGGGTGTTTCCACGTTCCGGGTTTGTTCTGGTGATAGTGATAGTAAGAGCTGATCCACACCATCTGTATGCTTTCTAACCAGGTCAGGAGGTCGGCGCCTTATTGGTTGGTCAGGCTTTGGCCAAAACTCCAGGCGCTTCCATACTGGTGAAGCAGTCTTTTTGCGACGTTGGCGTTCCAGTCACCACCGATGATCATCGGTAAGTTTTTACCTAAGGTGTTCAGCAAATGTTCGATTTCCGTACGAATGGTTTCCAAGTCTCCTTTGTAGGCTGGGCTGTCTTTGATTGGTTGGTAGACCGACATCACCACTGCTCCGCCAATTTCGTTTGCATGCGTTCTTTCTTGTGGATGCATTTTCCTGCCTTGCCACCCCATATGTCATGACTTATGGGGTGGGGCCGCGTGGTAGGGGTGGAGCTTGTTTAGTAAGCCTAGCTAGCAGTACGTACGGTAATGTACATGCGCGGGCCACCGTGCCCTTGGCCTATAAAATATACAGAGCGTGGAGGGTTTTGCCTCAACTGAGTTTACTCCAGAATAAGCGAATTGACTTCATTACAATTGGCGACGAGAATGGCTTCAGTTGGACAACTAGAACCTTACGAGGAAGGCAAAGATTGGGACGCCTATCAAGAGCGAATGGACTCTTACATGCTTGCAAACGGCATAGAAGGCGACGACAAGAAGAAGGCAGTGTTTCTGACATTGATTGGCGAACGATGCTACGCAGTCCTGCGGGATCTCTGCAGTCCGACCAAGCCAACAGATCTGCAATACAGCGCCCTCACCGAGCACCTTCAAAAGTACTTCAAACCGAAGAAGCCAGTAATCGCTGAACGGTTCAAGTTCTACAAGCGAGCACAAAAGGACGGAGAGACGGCTGCTCAATTTCTGGCCGCGCTGCGAAATCTGGCCGATTCGTGCGAGTTCGGGGGGTTTCGAGAAGAAGCTCTCCGAGACTGTTTCGTCTGTGGTCTTCGGGACCAGCGGACCCAGCAGCGACTCCTGATGGAGGAGAAGCTCACGCTGAATGTGGCCAAAAAAGTTGCCCTCGCGGCGGAGATTGCTAAGTCGGAAACTGAGCAGTGGAAATCGAGCTCAGAGGTCAGCTCAGTCCAGCAGGTAGCGCCAGACTCGAAGGCGTGCTACAGGTGCGGATTGAAAGGCCACCTGTCGGCAGCCTGCCACTTCAGGACCGCAAAGTGCCACAACTGCGGGAAAGTTGGACACCTGCAGAAAGTTTGCCGCTCAGCCAAGAAAGCCTCCAGCACAACGAAAGCCGGACGGCCAGAGAGCGGACCAGCGCACGCAATGCAAACGGAAGTGGAGGAGGAAGCAGCAACTGGCTGGATTTCGCAAGTCACTGCATCGGCCAAGAAGATCAGCGTAAGCCTGCTGGTGAATGACCAGCCCCTCACCATGCAGCTGGACACCGGTGCCTGCGTCAGCCTCGTACCGGAGTCGGTGTGGAAGCAGCTCGGCCGACCTCCGCTGACACCAACACGCCTGCGACTCCGGACCTGGACGGGCGAGCCAATACAAGTCAAGGGAACAGCCGAGGTCAGGGTCAACTACGACGGAAGACAGCATGATAAGCTGCCGCTGGTGGTCACCAGTCAGACCGGAGCCTGCCCATTGCTAGGACGCAATTGGCTGAAAAAAGTGCGACTCAACTGGACTCAGTTGTTTGCCAACCAGATCAGCCAGGCGCCGGCGCAGAACAGCGGGCCTCTCGACCAGATGCTGGAGGAGTTCGCTGATGTTTTCGACGAGAGCCTGGGGCAGTTGAAGGATCAGACAGTCGCACTGAGACTTAAAAGTGACGCACAGCCTCGATTCTGCAAGGCCAGACCCGTGCCATTCGCAGTGCGGGACAAGCTGGAGCTCGAGTCCGACTGTGCGGCGACTATAAACTGACGTTGAACCCTCAGCTCCACATCGACCAGTACCCGCTGCCTACGCCTGAAGAGCTTTACGAGCAGATGGGACGGGGTCAGCTGTTCTCAAAACTCGATCTGTCACAATGTTATCTTCAGTTTCCACTCGACGAAGAGAGCTACAAGCTGACGACCATCAACACGCATAAAGGGCTTTTCGAGTACCTCCGGTTGCCATTTGGCGTCAGTTCGGCTCCTGCGATTTGCCAGAGGCTGATGGAAACACTTTTGAAGGGCGTGCCGGGAGTCTGTTGCCGCATTGATGACATCCTGGTCTCCGGTCCGTCAATGAGTGAGCACCTAGCAGCGCTTCGCGAGGTACTGACCAGGCTGAGAGCGGCGGGCTTGCGGCTGAAGCGAATCAAGTGCAAATTTCTGCAAGAAGAAGTCGAATACCTGGGCTCGTTGCTGAGCAAGGACGGAGTCAAGAAGCTGCCTCAGAAGGTGGAAGCAATAGTCAACAGCCCGAAGCCAGTGACAGTATCAGAGCTGCGATCATTCTTGGGCCTCGCAAACTACTATGCTCGACATGTCAAGGACTTCTCCACAATCGCTGCTCCTCTGTATCAACTGTTGAGGAAGGAGACGGACTGGCGGTGGGCTGAGACGGAGGACCGAGCCTGGGACCATCTTAAGCAAGAACTGAGTTCGGACAGCGTGCTGACACATTTCAACGAGCAGCTTCCAGTGGTGGTGGCCGCGGATGCTTCATCGGTCGGCATCGGCGCGGTGCTGTCCCACACGATGGAGGACGGCTCGGAACGGCCGGTGACTTTTGCTTCAAGGACGCTGTCAGCAGCGGAGCGAAATTACTCGCAAATTGAGAAAGAAGCCCTCGCCATTGTGTTCGCCATCAAGCGGTTCCACCAGTACCTGTTCAGCCGGAGCTTCACGATAACTACGGATCATCAGCCGTTGACGACGATTTTCGGACCGAAGGTTGGCAGGGCGACTTCAGAGATGGGCACTGCTGCTGTCAGGGTACAGCTACAGCATCCGGTTCCGCAAGACTGCTCAGCACAGCAACGCAGACGGTCTGTCTCGCTTGCCCCTGCAGATGAAGGACGACAGCCCAGACGACGACGATCGGGTCTGTCAGCTGACGGGCGAGTTTCCAATGACGGCGGCGGATGTAGCGGCAGCAACAAAGCGAGATGACGAGCTCCGAGATGTTCTCCGGATGATAATGACTGGCTGGCCAGAGTCGGTTCCCCCGGGGCTCGAGCCCTACTTTTGTCGTCAACTAGAACTAAGCGTGGAAGACGGCTGCGTGATCTGGGGAACTCGCGTGCTGGTTCCGGAAGCGTTGCGACCTGGAGTTCTGCGCGAGTTACACGTGAAACATTTCGGCATGGCCCGGATGAAAAGTGTCGCCAGAACCTTCGTCTGGTGGCCAGGAATGGATTCTGACATCGAGTCGGTTGCCAGCAGCTGCCAAGCCTGCCAATCCGTTAAGCTGCATCCGGTGCTGGCTCCACTGCACCCCTGGGTGTGGCCAGACCAGCCCTGGGACCGCATCCACGTTGACTTTGCCGGGCCGGTTCGAGGCCGCCAGTTTCTCCTCGTAGTCGACGCGCACTCAAAGTGGCCGCATGTGGAGGCCGTGTCAACACTCGAATCGGCCGAGCTGGTTCGTAAGCTGCGAGTGTTGTTTGCACAATGGGGCCTGCCGAGAGAACTGGTATCGGACAACGGTCCAGCATTCATCAGTCAAGGATTTAGCGATTTCTGCAAAGCAAATGGAATTCGCCACACAAGAAGCAGTCCATATCACGCCAAGACCAACGGACTGGTGGAACGGCTGGTGAAGTCGTTCAAGATGGCCATGGAGGCGTCACGAAGCAGTCAGCCGGACCTCGACATCCGCCTGTGCAACTGGCTGCTGGGCTACCGAGCTAGCCCGCACCCAACGACCGGTCGGACACCAGCGGAGCTCTTCCTGAAGCGGCAGCTCCGGACTCGAATGGACCTGCTGAGGCCGTCAGCCCGGGATCGAGTACTGCGGGAGCAATCTGCCCAGAAACGACAGCACGACCGGCGGTCGCGGGAGCTGCCGGAGGAGCCGTGGTCGGAGGCCTGGGCCAGGGACTACCGGCCTAATGCGGCGGTCTGGCAACCAGCAAAAGTTCTCGAGCAGACTGGACCGCTGAGCTTCCGAGTCGAAACGAGCGACGGCCTGACCTGGCGCCGTCATGCCGACCAACTGCGGGGCCGGCGAGTCGAGAGCGACAAACCTGACGGTCCGGCAGCCGGGACCGAGCCAGCTGAAGCTGCGGACTCGACCGGGACCGGCGCGGAGCACCCGGAGCCGGAGCCGCCAGACGCGCCCTGCGGACTGCAGCCTGCACGCCGGCGACGGCCACCTGAGAAGCTGACCTACTCGAAACTCGGGAGCTGTGATTGATAGGGAGCGGACTTCTTCTGAGAGGGGAAAAGTGTCATGACTTATGGGGTGGGGCCGCGTGGTAGGGGTGGAGCTTGTTTAGTAAGCCTAGCTAGCAGTACGTACGGTAATGTACATGCGCGGGCCACCGTGCCCTTGGCCTATAAAATATACAGAGCGTGGAGGGTTTTGCCTCAACTGAGTTTACTCCAGAATAAGCGACTTGACTTCATTACAGCGAGGTCCACAGAGTCCAGGCGGTGTTTGTTAGCAGAATACTCACCTTCTGCGAGAATATAAGGTGGCAGTCCTCGCCATCACAGTGACATGTTCTGATACCTGTCGATTTAGTGTCGAGTTCAGTGAAGAGCGTTAGGTCCCATTTCCGTTGGGCCAGTTTGACCATCTCGCCGAAGCGCCCCGACATGATGTTAGCTCTCTGTGCGTTCCAGGTGGCGATCTTAATTGACTCTTCTTTCTAACGGCTAACTCCTGTAAGATGGTTCTCCTTGCAGTTCTTCTCCTCTCCCTGCGCTTCTTCTTTCTGGCGTATTTGGCTCGATTCTGTTGTCTAGTTCTTGGTCCAGGGTTCTTTTCTATAGTCTGGAGTCTGCTAGCGATCTCAGTCGTCAACCTTCTCTTTTCTTCCCTCTTCCTTCCTGTCCTCGCAGGGGTTTTCACGTGTATGTTGTTTATAGAGGTACCAGGGTCCGTTACTCCCTGGCCACTTTGTCGAGGGAAGGTTTGCCCACAGCTGTCAGAGGTTAGTCTAACTCTGTGGGCTTCTCCCCCCCCCCGAAAGCCGCTTTGCCAGCCCATTGGGCTGTCCACTTGGCACCTCGAGAAGGTGGGACATTCTTGCCAAGCCGTCGTAGCCGTCATCATCGTCATCGTCGGGGTCGTCCTGGTCGTCCTCGGGGATCGGCGTCAGGGTCGCGGGTCCTGCGCCGTCGGGAACGTCAGGCGGTCGCCGACGCTTCTTTGGCTTCAGGATCGGAAGTCCTCGTGTAGTCAGCGTCGCGCACGAGCAGAAGGTTCCGGCGATGGACGACTAGTTCGTCTCGTCTAGCTCTCTCGTTTGGCAGTCTCCGTCGGATCTTGTAGACGACCTCGCCCTTGGGCTCGACGACTTCGTACAGTGCTTTGCGAGGTCGATGAAACTTTGCCGCCTCGTCCGGTTCGAGCGCCGGATTGTTGAGAAATACCAGATCACCGGGTTGAAGCTTCTTGGCGGCGGGCAGGTTCGAGTAGTGCTCGTCTCGCAGTTGCTGGTGCAGATGCAGGCGCTCCTTGGCTAGCTCAGTCGCCTCGTCCAGGCGACGTTGGAAGTCCTTGACGTAGTCGGGCAGATCACCATACTCTGGCAGCTTCTTCAATGCGTTGTCGATCGGGAGTCGGAAGTCACGGCCGAACACCAAGTAGAGAGGCGTGAAACCGGTCACCGGGTGCACGCTGTAGAGGAGAGCCATCAGGCAGGCCGGGAGGAAGGTGTCCCAGTCGTTGTGGTTGCGCTCGAGCAGACAGGTGAGGACACTTTTCAGCTGTTTGTTTAGGTTCTCGACTTGTCCGTTGGAAGCTGGATTGTACGGTGTTGTTGTCGTATGCCGAATGCCAAACAGGTCGCAGAACTTCTTGAAGGCGGAGCCGGTGAAGTTGGTGCCTTGGTCGGTGTGGATCCAGCATGGTACACCGAACTCGGGGATGAAGCGCTCTTGCAGAAGCTTGATGACTGTCTTGGCCTTCTGGTTTCTCATCGGGTAGATACATCGGGTAGGTTTCTCAATAGATACTTCGACGTCGCATCGCATAAGGTCAGGATGTAGCGGTTGCCGCTCTTGCTCTTCTGCGCGATTGGTCCTACTACATCACAGTGGATTCTACCCAGAACTTCGCAGACTGGGAAGCTCTGGACCGGAACTCTCTCTCGCCGTCGCGATTTACTTTCAAGGCATGTGCGGCACTTACTGATGAATTTCTTGGTAGCACGGGCTAATCCGGGTCTCCAGAACCGTTCTCGTAGCCGCAGTAACGTCTTCGTCTCGCCGAGGTGTCCACACAGTGGCGAACTGTGGAGCTCCTGGAGCAACGGAGCGTCAAGGGCCTCAGACAGAACAACCTTTGGCGGCTGCTGGCCATTGGACAGGTCAATCAGCAGCAGGCCGTTGTCCTCCTGCAGGTTCTCGTAGTATCCGAGCAGATTCCGCTGCTGCTTCGTCAGTCGCAACCGGGCGTCGAACTCAGGCTTCGGGGCTTCGTTTTCGACCAAGTTGAGCACGTAGCTGATGGCTCGGTCAGCGCGCTGGGCGTCAACGAACTGTTGGCGAGTCATCGGCAGCTTCAGAAAATCAGTGAGCACGGCGCGGCATGGCTGAGGGGTCATGACTCCCGCAGTCTCCGCTTTAATGGCTCCAGGTCGATCACACGGCACCATCTTGTCGGCGTCAGGATTAGGTTGCTCCGAGGGACTTTGTCTCACAACGTCGGCGTACGTCCGTTGATCTCGTTTCGAAGTTCTCTTCGTCGCTCTCTTGACAGAAAATTCCGCAGATGGAGCAGTGCACATGCCTCCACTGCACAGCCCAGGCGACTCAGCCCACAGCCCAGGCTGTAGGGCGGGACGCAACACGTGAAGCATGCCTCGTCGCTGGCAGCCGTAGTCGTCGGCTCAGTCGTCATCAAATCTGGGTGAGTCTTCTCCTGCACTGGGCGGTGTCGCAAAGGGGGACTCGACTTTCCGCACAGGCGATGAGCAGCTGTCTGTCGGCCCGGGGGACAGAGCTTCGACCTTGCAGCTGGCGCGAGATTCTGGCCCCTGTCAACATGGCGAGAGATCTCAGCGAAAGGCTCAGAGGGGTTGTAGTTAGATTGCTGTCCTGGAGTTGCGTTGTGGGCCGTCATCAGAAGGGCTGCGTGTGCGGTGGCCTTTGAATCTTTGTTCATGGGCGTCTCCAGATTTCGAGACCGGAAGTCTTGAGCGTCGTCAAGGCGGTCTGCTTCAGCGGTGGCTTCGCGGACTTCGTCCAGGTTGGTCTCCAAATTGCGGCGGGCGGCATGGGCATCGCGGCAGAGGGCTGTTGTCGCAGTGGCCTCTGGGTTGTCGTCTAGGCCGGTCTCCAGGCGTTGACTGCAGCGGTGGGCGTCGTGCTGAAAGACTGCTGGTGCGGTGGCTTCCAGGTCTTCGTCCAGGTCAGTCTTGGCCTCCAGGTTGCGAGGATGGACAGTCTTCGGGAGGGCTGCTAAGGCAGTGGCCTCGGGAATCGCGTCCAAATCCGTTTCCAGGAAATGACGGCGCTCAGTCTTGATGCTGTCGTCTACACCGGGTTGGGCTCCAGGACCAGGTTGCTCTAGCAGTCGGCCATGCTCGAAGAAGATCGGCGGCCCCTCCGGTCTTCTTGACAGGGCATCAGCGTTGGCGTGGTCCTTGCCTTTGCGGTGGTTAAGCTGGAAGCGGAACTCGCTTAGGCGTTCGATCCAGTGGCCTAAAATACCTGTGGCCTGAGTCTGGTTCAGTAACCACAGTAAGGCCCGATGATCGGATCGAACTTCAAACTTCTTGCCAATTAAATAATGACGGAAATGTCGCATAGCGTCCACAATTGCAAGCAGCTCTTTCTTCGTGACCGTGTAGCGCTTCTCAGTATCGCGAAGTTTGTGGCTAAAGAATGCAATTGGACGTTCGACGCCGTCGGATTGCAGTTGTCCAAGGCAAGCGCCTATTCGAATATCAGAGGCATCCGTGTCGAGGACAAACTTCACAGCAGGATCCGAGTTAAACTCTGGCAGAGCGAGAACTTCAGTAGAACACAATTTCTTCTTCAGAGTGTCGAACGCGTGCTGATGCTCGGGAGTCCAGTGCTGCCGCAGGCTGCCAATGTCCTTTCGCGTCAGGGCATGCAGCGGCGCAGCCACTCCAGCGTAACCGTCGAAAAACTTGTGGTAGTAATTGGCGAGGCCTAGGAATCGTCTCAGTTGAGTAACGGACTGTGGCACGGGCCAATCACGGATCTGCGCAATCTTGTCCTCACAGGTCTTCAGGCCGTCGGGAGTCACGACGTGACCTAGGTAATGCAGCTCCTTGAGGAACAAATGACATTTCTTCGGTTTCACTTTGAGGTTGGCTGCGATGATGCGCTGGAGTACGAGTACAGTTCGCAAGTTATCCAGCTGTTCCTCGAAAGTCACTGAGTGCACCACGATGTCGTCCATGTAGCCAAGCGCAGTCTTTGGCGTCAGGCCGTCCAGGAGCTTATTGATGCAACGCTGAAAGCTGCCGGGACTGTCGTGGAGACCCATCGGTAGAACGTTGAAACAGAATTGGCCGCGATCGATCACTGAGAATGCCGTCAAGTGCTGGTCGCAGTCGCGCAGCGGGATCTGCCAGAATCATTGAGCAAGGTCAAAGCTGGAATACCACTGAGCACCACGAAGCTTCGCGAAGGTTTCCTGGATGTGCGGCAGCAGATACGAGTGATACACACACCTGTCGTTGAGAGCTCTGAAGTCGTGGACTAGTCGGATGTTGCCGTCCTTCTTGGGTACGATGAGCATTGGCGAATTGTAACTCGAGTAGGCAGGGTGAATGATGTGCTTCGCCAGCATCTCGTCTAACAGGGCGTCGAGTTTGTCCTTCAGATGAGGCGGGATTCGGCGCGGTGGTAGCGCCACTCCGGTGTCCGATCCTTCAGGATGATCTCGTGGGTCACCAGATGAGTCAGGCCAGCGTCTAGCAGGTGCTTGGAGAAGGCCACTTGACATTCGACTAGTAGATCTCGCACTCTTTGATGTTGTTCTTTGGACAATTCGTTGTTGATTTCGACTTCATCTAGCCATGCCGTGCTAGACTCTTCAGAGTTCTTCGGGAGGTGTCGCACTTCAGGTTCTGGCGTCTCGCTCAAGTACATCAAGTCGGCAGTTCAGAGTGGCGTCGAAACACCAACACGGATACCGGCTTGCCGAAACACCTCGCTGTCGGCGGTGTTGACGACCTCAATGTAGCCGCGACCTTCAAGCATTGTCATCAGAGCAGGCGCTGCTTCCAGAGCGTTGCAGCTGGGATGCAGCCTCGACTTAACCAGCTCGACAATTGATGGCGATCCTCGATTCTCAGGGTGGCCGTCATCCAGTCTGACGGCAAGCAGCGCTGAACTTCTAGGCGGCAGGGTGCACTTCTCGGAGGTGTACATTCGGCAGGTTTGAAGCTCACGACGCGAGTAGCGAACAGGGATGCACGCGCCATTGTTGAACTTCAACACTCCTTGAGCGAAGTCCAAGTTCTGGCAGTGCTCTCGCATAAACGATACGCCAAGCAAGTTTTTACAATCGGAGACCGTGACGAGGAATTCGGTGTCCGCGATGACATCTCCAAACTCCACCGGAATGGTCACCTTACAAGCAAGTGGGAGCTGCGTCCCATCATACATAGTTACGCAATCGGGAATAGCATGCGATATAATACAACGAGGCATCCGACGTCTAATAGCGGCCCAGGTTGACGAACCAAGAAAGTTTTTCCGGCTGCCGCTGTCAAGCAAGAAAGGGACTTCTCGACTCGCAACTCGACCTGTGACGTACGGATCTGCCTCACGCGCATGGATTTTTTGATTCGGGGAGGTGTCCACGAAACCTCCGCACTCCGCATCACTTACTGACGAGCGACTGTCGGACTGGGCATTGGCGCCTGCACAGCCGACATCCTCTTCTTCTGGTGACCTCTCGGAGTCTGCCAAGTAGCCTGGGCTTGGACCTCGCGGAGGGCGGTGCCGTTGTCGCTCTCCGCCTGGCCGTTTCTCTGGTTCTGGCGCATCGGGCACTGGGCACTGCGGTGACCGGGCTGTCCGCAGCCGTAGCAGATTGTAGTCTTCGCCGGCGGGCTGTTCTTCTGCTGTTGGTCACGCTGCACCAGGTGATCAAGCAGTCGCTGCTGCCTCTCGATCAAGTCGGTTAAAGTTAGCAAGGCTTGGGCGGTGACGTCGGGCTTCGGGTCGCCGTCCTGCTCCCCGTCCAACATCCTAACCGGGGGTTGAGCGGATCGCTGCGCCAATTCTTTGGCGCCTTCTAGTCGTCGTAGTTCTCGAATCGCAGCAAGAAGATTGTTCGGGCGAACCCAGTACAGCCGTTCGCGCAGGTCTGGAGTCGTCCGGATACCAGCAAGAAATTGATCAGCAATCTCCTTCTCGCGGTCTTCAGGATGCATTCGAGGATACGCACGTTCACCAAGAGTTCTCAGGGCGTCAGCAAACTCTTCTGCTGACTCATTCTTGCCTTGTTGACGACGCCTCAACAGTTCTCGATACTCATCAGCACCACCATGACGGGCAAATCGCTCAATCAGACGCTGCTTAACCTCTTCATAGCTGGCGAAACGTGGAAGATTCATACCAAGTAAGGAATGATACACAGTAGCCAAATCAAGACTCGCGATGAGATGTTACTTCATCTCGAGCGGGTCGACGATGCGCTCTATCTCGCAACGCTGCTCGAACGCGGCAAGCCAGACATGAATGTCCTGACTTGGAGTAAATTTAACAATTTTAACTTGTCTACTCACAAGCCGCTCCATCTGCTACTGCAGAGCTGCCATCATGGTCCTCACGTCCTGGTGCGTGATGTTCCGGCCGATGTTGTCCAGGCCTTGCAGAAGCTCGTCTGGCGGGTCGTCGGACACGTCGCTTCTGGCACTTCGCCTCGGCGTCGGCTGCTGACCAAAGTCGTTGATCGCTGCTGCTGCTGCGGCGTCTGCTGCCGCAGGCCTCAAACTGCTGATGTGCTGATCCAGCCGGCTGCTGCACCGGCTCTCGTCTCGCTCGTTGAACATGTTGAACTCGTAGTCGCTGGCCGAAGTCGTTCACGAAAGAGCGGTTGGCTTGGGTGTGTCGAAGTCGGATCTCACCGCTGCGTCACCAGTGGTTCTCCTGCTGTCTAGCACAGTGATTTGGGCTCTCCGTCTTCTTACTCGGAAGCTTTCTTAACTCTCAGTAGCGCTGCCACCAGGCAGGTAGTGCTGCCACCAGTTCCTTCAGGTCTCGGCCTTCGGTGAGGTGAGCTTCCCGTCGGAACGAAATAACGAAGTCAACGAACTCAGCACCGGGTGCAGATTTGCAGTTCAACGTACAAGGCGTCTCGTCAGCAGCATCTGCCGGGCTTGGTTGGTGGATGGGAGGGCTGAGTTAGCCTCTCGTAGGCTTGGGGTTTGCTTCTAGTAGAGTCTCAGGCAGACCAATAGAAGAAAAATTAACGCACACAGACGGTCGGACACTCAGTCTTGGGACCTCAGGAACTTAGAACTCGAGGAACAACAGACTAAGTCAGAAAACTAGAAGCTCCTTGACGGAAACAAGGGAGAGAGGGGTCCTATTTATAGCCGGAAAACACCCGCGCACAAGACCTCGTGACTTGTTCTATTTTTAGAACTGACGTCACTTGAGGGTCCCCCGGCAGAGTGCACATGGCTGTGACTCAGTTGCTATTTTTAGCAACATGAGTCACTCCTCTCCTTAGAGAAGGGGGACCAAAAGCACGTGACTCTCCCGGTAAACAGGGCCAGCGAGTGCGGTAAGCATGTTTACTGCACTTTAAGACTCCAAGAACGCAAGATTCACATGACAGAGGAAAACGGGACGGGAACGAAACAAAGACAGCCTACAGCAGAGAAGCTGAGGGCTGAGAACAGAGACGCAGAGGGAGCGCAAAAGGGACAGGAGCAGACAGACAAGGGAGCGGGAAGCTGACCAGCGGCAGACAGCAACCCAAAAGGGGGGCGAGAGCAGGGGCCACTGCTGACAAAAGGGCGACGCCTAACAATAAACTAGCAGCTTGGGTGCGGGTGGAAGGGAAAAAATTTTAGACCTGATAGATAGATTTTTTGTTTTTTGTTTATTTTTTCAACAACAATTAACGCGCGCCGCCCCCCAGCCCCTAAGAAATTTTCGGATGCGCTACTGAGCGAAAGGGTCCTCTTATTTTATTCCATATGGTGAGGGTTGCGTGCCATCAATCGAAAAATTTCTGTATCTGCGCCTGCTCAGTTGGCAGATACGAGTTGTGAATTGTAGGTGGAGATGCAATTGCTTCACCGGGTAAAATGATTATCCACAGAATGCTATACGCCGCTTATATGCATACAATTTTACATTTGAATAAACTCCTCCAGAAACGAGAAGGCTGCATGTAGCTACTGAATTAAATGATTTAAAAGTTTCAAGGTACTCAAGTATTTTTCTAAACCACACAGTAACTGCTTTTAATACATGTGTAGTGTATGCATGTTTGGACAACTGATCATCTATACTATACTAGTACTACTTCCGTATGTACATCTATATTAACATTGATATTCAAGTCTACATGCAAATGTTAGTATAGTAATTTATTATTAATTACAACTACTAGGGTCCTGCAAAGCAAATCGATGTCTAATGAATCAATACTCAATGCATATAGTGTTAACATGTGGCTCTTCGAATTAACTTAATGCCGGGTTATGTATTTTATCTACGACTAAAACAAAGTCTAGTACGTCGGTAGCTCATTAATGCGTTTGCTTAAAAATGTAAGTTTTCTACTAAAAATGGGCTTTTTTAGTACTTAATATTGTATTAAAGGCTTTATTATGTGTGCAACAGTTAATTGCCAAGGAATATTTTTTCTCGAGAATTCAACATTTCGTCTCTGTCTGTGATTCCAGAATAATTAAAAGCCTACTTTTTCTGCCTTTACTTTTTTGTGCCTGACATTATTTCTCCTTTAAACACGTTTGCATAGAGAATGGCGGCGGCAGTGGACAGATACACCTATACTGCGACAGGTGTATTAGGCGATAAGCGTCCGACAATGCTGGAAAATGAGATACATCAAAGAGTAAGACTTTACGAGCAAATGCTGTACTGTACTATAGTAGCGAGCCACTGGCCGTCAATTCAATATCTAGTGTAAATTTACTTGTTTATCTACTGTTGAAACTGGTTTGACCTGGTTTTAGCCTTGACAGCTTTGAGTTTTTATTTTTATTTCGCTAGCAAAAATACTTTTGAAAGCTATTCTTATATTAGATTTTCATGGTTGCCATCAAAAAAATTATTTGCTGTGTCTGTCATAATTATAAAATATGAAAAAAAACTATGTGTATGCTGCATCTGCATACCTCATCAATAAATTTAATTACTCTGTTTAAGAAAGAATAGAAAGCAGTTTTCAGGTGTGAATCTATTTTTATTGAAAAAATATCATAGTAAATACTTTTATTTTTTAATTTTCTGGAACCTTCTTATATCCAAAAGCGACCACTCAACTTTTGGTGAATTTTTAAAATTACAATTGTCTGATTGCAATGGAAATATTTACAGACCATTTTTATTACAAATAAAGGGGCAAAAAGTGTTTTATTTTTGCAAACATTCAAAAATAATATTATATTTCTGCTCCACTTAGACTAAGTGTCTATATAAATTATAGTAAAACAGGAAATTTTTCACTTAAATATGAATATCATGTTATAGGGGTTTTTCTATTTACGATGGCTTGATCCTACCGCTTAGCTACCAAAACTGTCGTAGGGGTGTTTATTTATATTTTGATCCTACCAGTTGTCAATAATTTATTATGGGACTTGAAATTACTAACCTTGCTTTATCAAATTATTACAGGGGATTTTTGGGGATTTCTTGGGGTTTGAAGAAAAATACGCAAATTCTACTACTAGAAGGAGTATGCTTATTATAACTCCTGGAGCGTGGAAGTGTCCAAGCGGCAAGACACTGTCTATTTATAATTATTAAAGCTAGTCCAAGTGAGGGCACGCGATGGATCGGAGTTGCCTGGAGAACACACTAATGGGGAATTTCAGAACCTAATAGGGAATGCTGACATTAGATAAAGGATATGCCTAATGGGGAATAAGTAGAAGGGAAAGGGATCGTCTAAGACTTGGGGCAAGCCATCAGGAACACGCAATGGGAACCTGTGCATAATAAGGAAAAAGGGGGAATGGGCTTGAATGTACACTCTACTGGGGGAAAGAGGTCGAGGGGGTACAGTCCTCTAAAGGGGAATGCTCGTGGTGAAGGGAGAAATGGTCCGCGCTTCAAGGGGACAAGGGGTTATTGGGGAAAGAAAGGAAGACTGAAAGCTGAATCAATTCGATTTGTAGAACAAACTGTTCATCATCCAGACTAACAATTTTAGCTGGAAGCGCTATGCAATCAAGAATAATGCAAGAGCAGAAGAAGAAGTTGCTTCCTTTACCGCGTATTTTTTACTCGTATATATATGAATCCTAGTAAATATGGTGGACAAATTTAAACAAAACTATATCAAAGAGAGAAATAATAGCAAACTTACGGTACTAAAAGGAGTTACTGATTTATTTATACTTACTTTTTAATGAGTCTGAAATAATGATAGCAAAAATAGTGATTTTACGTTGAAAATGAACAAAAAATATATTGAGGCAACTAATGAATAAGGCTAAGAATGATTTTAAGGCAATAATGAACAACAAAAAATAGGTTTCAATTACTACAAAAATAACACTGACACAATCATTAGAAATTTTTTCAGCGTAGATGTTTCGCTACAAATAGTTCCGAGCTTCAAGGCCTAAATTCCAAAAGTAACATCGTTATAACAAATTGAACGAGCAAGTCATCAGTTTTATGTCAATTCTCTATGAGGCAGCGCTTATAATATTACTCGTCTTCTAGAAATTAAATTCGTGCGAAACGCTAAAACTTAGAAATATTTTGTTATACTGTACGAATAAATTGGCGAATTATTTTTTGTTTTAATGTGCTAAGGAAAATCATACTATATACGAGCGATTTTGTCTCAAATAAAGCTAACCCGTTTAAGAGCGAAAAGCCTTTAATAGTGGTTCAATATTATTACTCAGAAACTTTAGGAAAGACTTGAAAGTGTTCGACTTATTCATTTGGGAAGTGGGATTCTAAGAAAGGAAATTGCTAAGAGTAAGATTATTCAAGGGAATACTAAAGAGTCGTGCTGTGATCCTCTAATCTCGGCGAACTCCCGATTAGGACTCATTATTAAAGTTCATTTACCAGTACTAGACCGCTCAGGCCATACATAAGACGCTACCAGAATTATACATGATATTCTAAGAAATAGCAAAATTATTAGTACGGAAGTAAAATCCTAGTACAACTTTGGTGGCATCATTAGAATCTAAATAGACAGAGGCAAAAGGCCTACGACATCTATAAGCATTTGATGTTTTATCCAGGATTTACATTGTTAATTTCACAATCAATTTTTTAGTCTCAGCTTGCCAGGGCAAAGACCCACTGCCATCATTTCCCGCCAAACATGACCATGGGCATCAGCACCACTAGGGACCACACTGCACTGCCGAAAGGTACGTCAATAACAAGTCAAATCAAAACTATAAGGAGTGTTTAATAACAATTTGGTAACATTGCAAACCCTCTAAACCCGTCAACCAGCCTTCTCTTGGACCGACGCTCCCGTGGCAGCCAACGCGGGCTCCTCATCGCTGCTAAGCCGCCCCAAGCAGCAGCCCAAGGACTTCGTGTCGCTCAACCGGGACGCCGCCCGCAGCGGCTACGCCACCATGCGGGAGAACCGCGACTTCCGGGCGATGCACGACTACCGGAAGCAGCCCGAGCGGGACCGCCGCGCCTCCGGCACTGGGGCTGCCACCAGCCGCCCGCCTGTGGATGCCGCGCACGGAGTTGGGAACAGGTGAGAGGGAGTTGGAAACAGGTGAGAGGGGAGTTAGGAATAGGAAAGAGGAGAGTGAGGAACAGGTAAAGCATTTAGGATATGCCCATGATCAATTCCATGGACGCAAGTGTAGACAGTCCACCCAGGTACGCAGATGCGGCTTCCCTCATTACCAACCCCCCCTCCCACGGAACCGCAGGCCGTCCACGCCAATCCACGAGCTGATCGCCTACAAGTTCCAAAACGACTGGATCCGGGATCAGGTCAGCGGGAACCAGGCCAGGGCGGCCGCCACGCCCATGAAGGTAAGAAAGCAGCTGGGAAAAACAGTGCTTTGGAAAATTTTCTACGATGGGAAAACTCGTTTTAACACCGCTAGCTCCATGGCTGTTGTGAGCTCAAGCAAACCTGTGTTTACCAAATTACCGAATGCTGTCTCAAACCGATGACGCGTCGCAGAACAAAGCGTCGTCAATTTAATTGCTGAATTAAGTTTTGAGCAGACTGTGACGCTTCTCCGTCGGCAAACCCCAGCCCGCGAAGCCTTTATCAAAGATTTAAGTCCATTTTTTATTAGAGACAGGTCCTGGCGCACTTTAAAAGCGACATTGTCACACAATCGGAGAGGGGCATTACTCCCCTGAGCAGGCACACAAGCGCGAGGATACGGAGGCAGTCATGCGCACAGGCACACACTCACACAGGGGTGTACAGAGGTCCTGACTTTATTTATCGTTAGGCATGTACACTTCACTGTGCCTTGAGGTTTCGCCCTGAATGGCGTTAATTGCACGACCAATTTAGCCCCAATTTTATGCGAATGCACTCGGAATCGAGCCTTGGGCCGCTGGCACATCACCAGGCTACGGCCCCGAGGTGAATGTCCATCCTCATCTCTCATCTCTTCTTTCCTTATCTCTCTTCTATTTCTTCTGCTTTCGTCTCCTCCTCTAGCCCGCAGCCATGAGCTGGTCCACAAGGGACGCACTTTTAAAGTAGCGTCACTTCCATGTTATATGTCTCCAGTGTTACCTGCCCGAGCACGTACGAGGCTCGTACACACGGGGTGAACCGCTCCCTGAGAGTGCTCATTATCAGGCGTGTGCTTACTCCGTGCCTTAGCGAATCGCGCGGACCTGATTACCGCGGTCGCCGCCCCTCCGCCCCCCGATGCCCGCAGCCGCTGATGTGCCAGCCATACGAGACCCGGGCCTCCATGCTGCGGTCCTACCTGCTGCCAGCCGAGCAGCACGCCTCCGCCTCGCTGTGGAAGATGCCACGCTTCGAGCGCAGCGCCCGGTCGCGGCTGGACACGTTCCGCTCTGAGAGGCAGCGCTCGCTGGCCTTCGAGCTGCACGAAGCGGAGCGGACCGACCGCATGGGACCGCGCGGGCTGGGGCTGCACATTCCCAGCACCAAGTAGGGCTGCCCTGGGGCTGCTGCCTGCTGACTGTTCCTTTTCGCTTGTGCCTCCCCCCCCCAGATTTTTGCCGCTTTTTCACCATTCGGTTTGCTGCTCTGCTGGAACGTCAAGGGGCTTCATGGGTTCAGATACGTGGGTGGCGAGTTCTTTCTCAGCCACTTTTTAAAGCTTCAAGATCTTACTAGATGTTTAATAATACCTCTATAAACCCCCACAGACCCCTCAACCCCCACAGACTCTCCAACCCCACAGACCCTCCAACCCACCACAAACCCTCCAACCCCCACAGACCCTTCAACCCCCACAGACCCTCCAACCCCCCACAGACCCTCCAACCCCCCACAGACCCTCCAACCCCACAGACCCTCCAACCCCCCACAGACCCTCCAACCCCACAGACCCTCCAACCCTACAGACCCTCTAACCCCACAGACCCTCCAATCCCCCACAGACCCTCCAACCCCACAGACCCCCTCAAACCCCCCACAAACCCCTCAAAGCCCCCACAGACTGGGTTTTTAACGTTGGAAGTCCAGTTGCCAGCTGGCCCTTGGGGCTCAAAATCCAGTTGCCAATGCTTATTTTTGGTTGCCCATTGGCAACTAGCCAAATTCTCGAGGATAGATATTGATATTTCCAAGGCTCATTAAACATGTGTGCACTATATGACTGCGGGAATAAGACTGTCTGGGACTCGTTATTGACATTGTTGATTTTGCAACTTAGTTTTTGAGCCATTTTTAATAAATATAAATATCCCTTGTACCCATAACTCAAAAATTACACTTAAAAAATCATTTTTTTAAATGGGCAACTGGCACTAGGAAAATGAAGTTGCCAGATTGGCCTTTGATGCCAAAAATCCAGTTGCGAATGAGATTTTCAAGGGGCCAAATAACCCTGTATGGCCCAAAAAATAAACCCAGCCCACAGACCCCTCCAAACCCCACCTACTAAGGGAGAAGGTCAGATCTTAGACAGCCTTGACTCTGCTTTTGTCAATTCACACAAGGCGGCGCAATGGTCTCTGTTTTTTGCTGCTTTTTTAAAACTTTTATTGTGCATCGATTTTG
The DNA here is from genome assembly GCA_002269645.1 of Macrostomum lignano. Taxonomy (NCBI): domain Eukaryota; kingdom Metazoa; phylum Platyhelminthes; family Macrostomidae; genus Macrostomum; species Macrostomum lignano. The sequence continues at coordinate 53,458 of NIVC01001412.1, read as the reverse complement.
GGCTGCTTTCTAGGAACTTATCAGTTTCCACAGCTTCTGTTCCATTTTTGGTTATTTTTAGACCCCCTAAAAGCGTACCAAAACTCTGTTGTTTTTTTGTAACTAACTGGAGTTCGATGAGTGCTTTGTGCCTTGCCTCTCTTTCCCGATTTTGCTACAATTAATTTTATTTAACACTGCAACAACTGAAGTATTGAGCTTTGCATGAACCGAAAACCCCAGTATGACTTTTAAAAAAAGCTTCTGTATTCGGCACCTGGTAGCTCGCTGTGCCAAAAGGTGACCCCAACTCTAACCTGCTGCTGCACCTGCGAATCATTTCACACAGCATGACAGACAGAATTTATACTTTCACTCTTCTCCAGCCTCACAGCTAGCTAGATATTAGACCAGGTTGTTCACTTCTGCTGAGTTTCTGTTCGCGTTTCACTTTTAATGTCTTTTTTACGGATGTTGTGTCTGGTTTTTGTATTAACTGAAGATTCTCTGTTTTATAGAAATTCTACATTTTTCATAGCTTTCGCTCACTGCTGCGGCTTATTTGCCTAATAAATATGAAAGCAGAAACAAGATTTTTTACATTTTCTGTCTTTTACTTAGTACACAATGTACTCAAGGTAGTTCAGGAAGGTACAATGTACATCTTAATGTACACATGGTAGCTTAAGAAGGCTGGGGTAGAATGTACAACTTAATGTACACATGGTAGTTCAAGAAGGTTATGGGTACAATGTAGATCTCAATGAACATATAGTATAGCATTTTTCAAGCTAGTAGAAAGTGAGTGCGAGCATGGAACTAAGTATTCGATGGGAAGACCTAAAGGGTTTTTATTGTCTATGGTCGAAACCATAAGCTTTCACCAACCAAAAACACGCAATGCGGGCGTTTGAAAAATGCTATAGTATAAGAAGACTGGGGTGCATGCATATCTTAATCTACAGTACACATGTAGCTTAAAAACTTACAAAGATAAAATCTGAACAGTTATTATATTGAAAATTAAGAATGAGTGCTTCCTTGTGAATTGTAAATCGAAATCGTATTCATATCGAATAAAAATAGCAAGATTCACTACTTCCAAGTAGTGCAGAATTCAGATCCCAATTATTAAACAGAGTTGCTCAGAGTTCGGGTTGCCGATGAGCGGATGCACCTGGACTTGTTGAGTCTTACCGGTCACAGCGGGTGGGGCATTCACGCGGGTCACGGATGGAGGACTCGAAGGACTTGGAACTGTTAATAAAATATAAATTTATTAAAATAGAAATGTTTGAGTTCATGCGAACTTCAGCCCATCACGGAGTCCAACACCACCCACGCACTGAAGCTCGCGGGTTCGATTCCTGACTGCAATCAGTGAAGCGCAGAGCCTGAGTGAGTATACTGTCTGATGAGAAGATCAGGGCCACCACACAGCCATCTGTCTAACACCCTGCACGAAGGGCAAGGACACAGCCATCTGTCTAACACCCTGCACGAAGGGCAAGGACACAGCCATCTGTCTAACACCCTGCACGAAGGACAAGGACACAGCCATCTGTCTAACACCTGCACGAAGCGCAAGGACACAGCCATCTGTCTAACACCCTGCACGAAGGGCAAGGACACAGCCATCTGTCTAACACCCTGCACGAAGGGCAAGGACACAGCCATCTGTCTAACGCCTGCACGAAGGGCAAGGACACAGCCATCTGTCTAACACCCTGCACGAAGGGCAAGGACACAGCTATCTGTCTAACGCCTGCAGAATGGACACACACAGCCATCTGTCTAACACCCTGCACGAAGGACAAGGACACAGCCATCTGTCTAACACCTGCACGAAGGGCAAGGACACAGCCATCTGTCTAACACCTGCACGAAGGGCAAGGACACAGCCATCTGTCTAACACCCTGCACGAAGGGCAAGGACACAGCCATCTGTCTAACGCCCTGCACGAAGGGCAAGGACACAGCCATCTGTCTAACACCCTGCACGAAGGGCAAGGACACAGCCATCTGTCTAACACCCTGCACGAAGGGCAAGGACACAGCCATCTGTCTAACGCCTGCAGAATGGACACACACAGCCATCTGTCTAACACCCTGCACGAAGGACAAGGACACAGCCATCTGTCTAACACCCTGCACGAAGGGCAAGGACACAGCCATCTGTCTAACACCTGCACGAAGGGCAAGGACACAGCCATCTGTCTAACACCCTGCACGAAGGGCAAGGACACAGCCATCTGTCTAACACCCTGCACAAAGGGCAAGGACACAGCCATCTGTCTAACGCCTGCAGAATGGACACACACAGCCATCTGTCTAACACCCTGCACGAAGGACAAGGACACAGCCATCTGTCTAACACCCTGCACGAAGGACAAGGACACAGCCATCTGTCTAACACCCTGCACGAAGGGCAAGGACACAGCCATCTGTCTAACACCCTGCACGAAGGGCAAGGACACAGCCATCTGTCTAACACCCTGCACGAAGGGCAAGGACACAGCCATCTGTCTAACACCCTGCACGAAGGGCAAAGACACAGTTATCTGTCTAACACCCTGCACGAAGGGCAAGGACACAGCCATCTGTCTAACACCCTGCACGAAGGGCAAGGACACAGCCATCTGTCTAACACCTGCACGAAGGACAAGGACACAGCCATCTGTCTAACACCTGCACGAAGGACAAGGACACAGCCATCTGTCTAACACCTGCACGAAGGACAAGGACACAGCCATCTGTCTAACACCTGCACGAAGGACAAGGACACAGCCATCTGTCTAACACCTGCACGAAGAACAAGGACACAGCCATCTGTCTAACACCTGCACGAAGGACAAGGACACAGCCATCTGTCTAACACCTGCACGAAGGACAAGGACACAGCCATCTGTCTAACACCTGCACGAAGGACAAGGACACAGCCATCTGTCTAACACCCTGCACGAAGGACAAGGACACAGCCATCTGTCTAACACCCTGCACGAAGGGCAAGGACACAGCCATCTGTCTAACACCTGCACGAAGGACAAGGACACAGCCATCTGTCTAACACCCTGCACGAAGGGCAAGGACACAGCCATCTGTCTAACACCCTGCACGAAGGGCAAAGACACAGCCATCTGTCTAACACCCTGCACGAAGGGCAAGGACACAGCCATCTGTCTAACACCCTGCACGAAGGGCAAGGACACAGCCATCTGTCTAACACCTGCACGAAGGACAAGGACACAGCCATCTGTCTAACACCTGCACGAAGGACAAGGACACAGCCATCTGTCTAACACCTGCACGAAGGACAAGGACACAGCCATCTGTCTAACACCTGCACGAAGGACAAGGACACAGCCATCTGTCTAACACCTGCACGAAGGACAAGGACACAGCCATCTGTCTAACACCTGCACGAAGGACAAGGACACAGCCATCTGTCTAACACCTGCACGAAGGACAAGGACACAGCCATCTGTCTAACACCTGCACGAAGGACAAGGACACAGCCATCTGTCTAACACCTGCACGAAGGGCAAGGACACAGCCATCTGTCTAACACCTGCACGAAGGGCAAGGACACAGCCATCTGTCTAACACCCTGCACGAAGGGCAAGGACACAGCCATCTGTCTAACACCCTGCACGAAGGACAAGGACACAGCCATCTGTCTAACACCCTGCACGAAGGACAAGGACACAGCCATCTGTCTAACACCCTGCACGAAGGGCAAGGACACAGCCATCTGTCTAACACCCTGCACGAAGGACAAGGACACAGCCATCTGTCTAACACCTGCACGAAGGGCAAGGACACAGCCATCTGTCTAACACCTGCACGAAGGGCAAGGACACAGCCATCTGTCTAACACCCTGCACGAAGGACAAGGACACAGCCATCTGTCTAACACCTGCACGAAGGACAAGGACACAGTCATCTGTCTAACACCCTGCACGAAGGGCAAGGACACAGCCATCTGTCTAACACCCTGCACGAAGGACAAGGACACAGCCATCTGTCTAACACCCTGCACGAAGGACAAGGACACAGCCATCTGTCTAACACCTGCACGAAGGACAAGGACACAGCCATCTGTCTAACACCAGCTGCACAGAAGACACAGCCATCTGTCTAACAGCCTGCAGAAAGGACATGGCCATCTGTCTAACACCCTGCAGAAAGGACACAGCCATCTGTCTAACACCCTGCAGAATGGAAGAAACCACAACCGCCTGTCTAACAGCCTGCAGAAAGGACACAGCCATCTGTCTAACACCCTGCACGAAGGACAAGGACACAGCCATCTGTCTAACACCCTGCACGAAGGGCAAGGACACAGCCATCTGTCTAACACCCTGCACGAAGGGCAAGGACACAGCCATCTGTCTAACGCCTGCAGAATGGACACACACAGCCATCTGTCTAACACCCTGCACGAAGGACAAGGACACAGCCATCTGTCTAACACCCTGCACGAAGGGCAAGGACACAGCCATCTGTCTAACACCTGCACGAAGGGCAAGGACACAGCCATCTGTCTAACACCCTGCACGAAGGGCAAGGACACAGCCATCTGTCTAACACCCTGCACGAAGGGCAAGGACACAGCCATCTGTCTAACGCCTGCAGAATGGACACACACAGCCATCTGTCTAACACCCTGCACGAAGGACAAGGACACAGCCATCTGTCTAACACCCTGCACGAAGGACAAGGACACAGCCATCTGTCTAACACCCTGCACGAAGGGCAAGGACACAGCCATCTGTCTAACACCCTGCACGAAGGGCAAGGACACAGCCATCTGTCTAACACCCTGCACAAAGGGCAAGGACACAGCCATCTGTCTAACACCCTGCACGAAGGGCAAAGACACAGCCATCTGTCTAACACCCTGCACGAAGGGCAAGGACACAGCCATCTGTCTAACACCCTGCACGAAGGGCAAGGACACAGCCATCTGTCTAACACCTGCACGAAGGACAAGGACACAGCCATCTGTCTAACACCTGCACGAAGGACAAGGACACAGCCATCTGTCTAACACCTGCACGAAGGACAAGGACACAGCCATCTGTCTAACACCTGCACGAAGGACAAGGACACAGCCATCTGTCTAACACCTGCACGAAGAACAAGGACACAGCCATCTGTCTAACACCTGCACGAAGGACAAGGACACAGCCATCTGTCTAACACCTGCACGAAGGACAAGGACACAGCCATCTGTCTAACACCTGCACGAAGGACAAGGACACAGCCATCTGTCTAACACCCTGCACGAAGGACAAGGACACAGCCATCTGTCTAACACCCTGCACGAAGGGCAAGGACACAGCCATCTGTCTAACACCCTGCACGAAGGGCAAGGACACAGCCATCTGTCTAACACCCTGCACGAAGGGCAAGGACACAGCCATCTGTCTAACACCCTGCACGAAGGGCAAAGACACAGCCATCTGTCTAACACCCTGCACGAAGGGCAAGGACACAGCCATCTGTCTAACACCCTGCACGAAGGGCAAGGACACAGCCATCTGTCTAACACCCTGCACGAAGGACAAGGACACAGCCATCTGTCTAACACCCTGCACGAAGGGCAAGGACACAGCCATCTGTCTAACACCCTGCACGAAGGGCAAGGACACAGCCATCTGTCTAACACCCTGCACGAAGGGCAAGGACACAGCCATCTGTCTAACACCCTGCACGAAGGGCAAGGACACAGCCATCTGTCTAACGCCTGCAGAATGGACACACACAGCCATCTGTCTAACACCCTGCACGAAGGACAAGGACACAGCCATCTGTCTAACACCCTGCACGAAGGGCAAGGACACAGCCATCTGTCTAACACCTGCACGAAGGCAAGGACACAGCCATCTGTCTAACACCCTGCACGAAGGGCAAGGACACAGCCATCTGTCTAACACCTGCACGAAGGACAAGGACACAGCCATCTGTCTAACACCTGCACGAAGGACAAGGACACAGCCATCTGTCTAACACCTGCACGAAGGACAAGGACACAGCCATCTGTCTAACACCTGCACGAAGGACAAGGACACAGCCATCTGTCTAACACCTGCACGAAGGACAAGGACACAGCCATCTGTCTAACACCCTGCACGAAGGGCAAGGACACAGCCATCTGTCTAACGCCTGCAGAATGGACACACACAGCCATCTGTCTAACACCCTGCACGAAGGACAAGGACACAGCCATCTGTCTAACACCCTGCACGAAGGACAAGGACACAGCCATCTGTCTAACACCCTGCACGAAGGGCAAGGACACAGCCATCTGTCTAACACCCTGCACGAAGGGCAAGGACACAGCCATCTGTCTAACGCCTGCAGAATGGACACACACAGCCATCTGTCTAACACCCTGCACGAAGGACAAGGACACAGCCATCTGTCTAACACCCTGCACGAAGGGCAAGGACACAGCCATCTGTCTAACACCCTGCACGAAGGGCAAGGACACAGCCATCTGTCTAACACCTGCACGAAGGACAAGGACACAGCCATCTGTCTAACACCTGCACGAAGGACAAGGACACAGCCATCTGTCTAACACCTGCACGAAGGACAAGGACACAGCCATCTGTCTAACACCTGCACGAAGGACAAGGACACAGCCATCTGTCTAACACCTGCACGAAGAACAAGGACACAGCCATCTGTCTAACACCTGCACGAAGGACAAGGACACAGCCATCTGTCTAACACCTGCACGAAGGACAAGGACACAGCCATCTGTCTAACACCTGCACGAAGGACAAGGACACAGCCATCTGTCTAACACCCTGCACGAAGGACAAGGACACAGCCATCTGTCTAACACCCTGCACGAAGGGCAAGGACACAGCCATCTGTCTAACACCCTGCACGAAGGGCAAGGACACAGCCATCTGTCTAACACCCTGCACGAAGGGCAAGGACACAGCCATCTGTCTAACACCCTGCACGAAGGGCAAAGACACAGCCATCTGTCTAACACCCTGCACGAAGGGCAAGGACACAGCCATCTGTCTAACACCCTGCACGAAGGGCAAGGACACAGCCATCTGTCTAACACCTGCACGAAGGACAAGGACACAGCCATCTGTCTAACACCTGCACGAAGGACAAGGACACAGCCATCTGTCTAACACCTGCACGAAGGACAAGGACACAGCCATCTGTCTAACACCTGCACGAAGGACAAGGACACAGCCATCTGTCTAACACCTGCACGAAGGACAAGGACACAGCCATCTGTCTAACACCTGCACGAAGGACAAGGACACAGCCATCTGTCTAACACCTGCACGAAGGACAAGGACACAGCCATCTGTCTAACACCTGCACGAAGGACAAGGACACAGCCATCTGTCTAACACCTGCACGAAGGACAAGGACACAGCCATCTGTCTAACACCTGCACGAAGGACAAGGACACAGCCATCTGTCTAACACCTGCACGAAGGGCAAGGACACAGCCATCTGTCTAACACCTGCACGAAGGGCAAGGACACAGCCATCTGTCTAACACCCTGCACGAAGGACAAGGACACAGCCATCTGTCTAACACCTGCACGAAGGACAAGGACACAGCCATCTGTCTAACACCTGCACGAAGGGCAAGGACACAGCCATCTGTCTAACACCTGCACGAAGGGCAAGGACACAGCCATCTGTCTAACACCCTGCACGAAGGGCAAGGACACAGCCATCTGTCTAACACCCTGCACGAAGGACAAGGACACAGCCATCTGTCTAACACCCTGCACGAAGGACAAGGACACAGCCATCTGTCTAACACCTGCACGAAGGACAAGGACACAGCCATCTGTCTAACACCAGCTGCACAGAAGACACAGCCATCTGTCTAACAGCCTGCAGAAAGGACATGGCCATCTGTCTAACACCCTGCAGAAAGGACACAGCCATCTGTCTAACACCCTGCAGAATGGAAGAAACCACAACCGCCTGTCTAACAGCCTGCAGAAAGGACACAGCCATCTGTCTAACACCCTGCAGAATGGACAAAACCACAACCGCCTGTCTAACACCCTGCAGAATGGACAAAACCACAACCGCCTGTCTAACACCCTCATGAATTTGAAATTTGAAAAGACGAATTTCGGGAGGCTAGCGGTTAAATTTGGACTCAAACTTGAACAACAAAGATGCAAATTGCTACAGGGATTGGCAAGCTCAGTTGCTAATGACTTGTTTGCTAACTTTTGAATCGCAGATGTGCTGAAAAATTGTAGTAGCTGAGAGATTTGAGTTTCAAGTGACTGGTTTTGACTGAGCCCACATCTGATTCTATAAAAGCTTGAAACCTGTACTTTTGTCGAAAACATTAAAGGTAAGTTGTATTTTTATGCACCTGTTTCTGATAGGCGACTGCACATCAGGGTGTCTAACAGGTGACTGCTCATCAGAGTGTCTAACAGGTGACTGCTCATCAGAGTGTCTAACAGGTGACTGCTCATCAGAGTGTCTAACAGGTGACTGCTCATCAGAGTGTCTAACAGGTGACTGCTCATCAGAGTGTCTAACAGGTGACTGCTCATCAGAGTGTCTAACAGGTGACTGCTCATCAGAGTGTCTAACAGGTGACTGCTCATCAGAGTGTCTAACAGGTGACTGCTCATCAGGGTGTCTAACAGGTGACTGCTCATCAGAGTGTCTATCAACTCAGTTACAGCTCAGCATCTAACAGGTTACAACTCGGTATCTAACAGGTTACTACTCGGTATCTAACAGGTTACTACTCGGTATCTAACAGGTTATAACTCAGTATCTAACAGGTTACAACTCAGTATCTAACAGGTTATACCTCAGTATCTAACAGGTTATTACTAAGTATTTACAGGTTACAAATCAGTAACTAACAGGTTACAACTCAGTATCTAACAGGTTACAAATAAGTATCCAACAGGTTATAACTCAGTATCTAACAGGTTATTACTAAGTATTTACAGGTTATTACTAAGTATTTACAGGTTACAAATCAGTATCTAACAGGTTATTACTAAGTATCTAACAGGTTATTACTAAGTATTTACAGGTTATAACTCAGTATCTAACAGGTTACAAATAAGTATCTAATAGGTTATAACTCAGTATCTAACAGGTTATTACTAAGTATTTACAGGTTACAAATCAGTATCTAACAGGTTATTACTAAGTGTTTACAGGTTACAAATCAGTATCTAACAGGTTACAACTCAGTATCTAACAGGTTACAAATCAGTATCTAACATGTTATAACTAAGTATCTAACAGGTTACATGTCGGTGAGCAGGCAAAACAGACAGACAGAGCGAACTCAGAGCATAAAAGAGCAAACATTTCGGTGCGCAGCAACCGGCCAGTCTGCAGACTCAATAAAGTTATTCTGAGTTGGCAGATCAATATGGCAGGCAGAAGTCATCTTCGCCAGCGGCTCCTCAAGCGCAGGCGGGCTGGGAGCGGGGCTGATTGCTGAAGGGGATTCGATCAGTTTTGGCAATGAAAACATTGGCCAAGCAGGCAGAGTTCTGTCCGGGTTCTGTCCGAGTTTGTCCGAGCTGTCCAGACTCCAGAGTGCTCAAATTAATGGGAGTCGGCAAGCAGTTGCTTAAATCAGCACCTCCTGAGCTGCGGCGGGGCGGCAGGGCCGGACGCTACCGCGGACTTTTGTTTTAATTAGCCAGCAGCAGTTTCCGGATTTGATAGAAGATTTTATCAGACAACCTGTGAGGTGATGAAGAACCAGACTCAAAAATCGGATCTGAGGATTTGGGGACAAAGGAGTAGGATAACAAGTGTGCAGACACAGGTTCTCAAAGTGCAGAGGCTCACAATTGTGCTTTAAGAGTTCGGAAATGAGCTTCCTGTGGTCTGCCGTCTGGGATCTGTGATGGCCTAGTGCGCTGCTTTGAGGATGGCAGCCACCTGCTGGAGATGAAAAATGATGGGAGCAGCTCAAAACTCTGTATGAATTTTGAGTAGAAATTCCAGACAGGGAGACGAAAGACAATAGAGATGAGGGAGAATAGAGGTGCGATAAAGAGAAAATTAGATAGGGGAAATGAGAGAAGGGAGAGGAGAGAGTGGAGATGAGAGAGGGAGATGAAAGAGGGGAGATGTGAGAGGGAGATGAGAGAGGGGAGATGAGAGAGGGGAGATGAGAGAGGGAGATGAGAGAAGGAGATGAGAGAGGGAGATGAGAGAGGGGAGATGAGAGAGGGAGATGAGAGAGGGAGATGAGAGAGGGGAGATGAGAGAAGGAGATGAGAGAGGGAGATGAGAGAGGGGAGATGAGAGAGGGGAGATGAGAGAGGGGAGATGAGAGAGGGGAGATGAGAGAGGGGAGATGAGAGAGGGGAGATGAGAGAAGGAGATGAGAGAGGGAGATGAGAGAGGGGAGATGAGAGAGGGGAGATGAGAGAGGGGAGATGAGAGAGGGAGATGAGAGAAGGAGATGAGAGAGGGAGATGAGAGAGGGGAGATGAGAGAGGGGAGATGAGAGAGGGAGATGAGAGAGGGGAGATGAGAGAAGGAGATGAGAGAGGGGAGATGAGAGAGGGGAGATGAGAGAGGGAGATGAGAGAAGGAGATGAGAGAGGGAGATGAGAGAGGGGAGATGAGAGAGGGAGATGAGAGAGGGGAGATGAGAGAGGGGAGATGAGAGAGGGGAGATGAGAGAGCGGAGATGAGAGAGGGGAGATGAGAGAGGGGAGATGAGAGAGGGGAGATGAGAGAGGGGAGATGAGAGAGGGGAGATGAGAGAGGGGAGATGAGAGAGGGAGATGAGAGAAGGAGATGAGAGGCCCGTGTACCACTAAGGCAGTATGCGAGCCAGAACGCACAGCCAGTGACGCACAGATTGATCGCTAGAATGCAGCTCCGCGGGTCAGAGTGGGCGGAGAACCCGAGAGCTCGGTCGCATGAGCAAAGAGAAGCCTGCGGTTGGAAGGAGAGGACCCGGCAGTGAAGCTGCGCCCAGGCGACTCTCAGATGCCCCCCCAGCCCAGTGTCAAGTTCCTTCACTCCCGCTGATCCATTCTTTCGTTTCCATGACAACCGCACGCGGCGAAGGCGTCGGGACCAGTGTCACTCTGCTCAAATTCAAAATCTTTTGTTTGCCAATTCAGCTCGCGAGAGTTTGCTTGAGACGAGCAGCCCAGCTTCTGTCTCGGACCTGTCAGTTTGACACTTTTAACTCGTCTGTCATGTCATTGGCATGCCAAGGCTCCTTCACCGAGCCTCCCCACACGGGGCTTCTCTCAGCTCGCTTGTCTATCTACCTGCTATCTGCCAGCTATCTACTGGCTATCTACCCACTATCTACCGGCTATTTACTGGCTTTCTACCCAGTATCTACCAGCTATCTACCGGTTATCTACCCGCTATCTACCCACTATCTACCCACTATCTACCCACTATCTACCCGTTATCTACCTGCTATCTACGGGCTATCTACCAGCTACAGCTATCTACCTGCAATCTACCCGTAATCTACCGGCTATCTACTGGCTATCTACCAGCTATCTACCAACAATCTACCGGCTATCTACCGGCTATCTACCGGCTATCTACCCGCTATCTACCGGCTATCTACCCGCTATCTACTCACAATCTATCGGCTATCTACCTGCCTTCATTTCCTCTCTCAAACTAAAGAAACCCTCAACTTCCCTCTCAGCCGCTGTCTCCACCACTTCTCACCCTCTCCCCGCCCCCAGCTTCCTCCATCGCCCATCTGAGTCCTGTATTCAAATTTGATTTTAAAAATCGAATACAGAGAGGTCGAGCGCCCATGGCAGAAAACAAGCCGTCAGGTGGAAGGGTGGCAAAACGCGTTTGCCTTGTTTTCTTGGACAAGGGGCGGGGGGTTGCTGCTGCTGCTGCTGCTGATGCAGCTCGCATCTCTCATCCCCTGCGCCTCCTGAGCTGCTGCCCCGGCAGAGCAGCAGGACAGGCAGCGGCCGTGGACTCCCCTGCTGCGCCTGCCCCCTTTGAGCCCGGCTGGCTGACGAGGGAGTTTTAGCGAGGAGAGGAGCGGAGCGGAGCAAAGACAAGGCAAGGCCAAGGCAGCTGCGAGGCTCGCAAAGACCGGCCGCCCCTCCCCCCTGGCCCAGAGACCGGAAATGCTGAGAGACGCGGAGTGACAGACCTTGGGGTGGGGGGGGGCTCTACGTTTCTAAAAAATTCACGTGACATGGCACGATGGGGGCAGGTAGTCCTCTGCCCTGATGTCTGTCCGGCTCTGATGCTTCACAATCAGTCAGGAAGTTGTCGAGCGGTGTCCGCGCGCGATGATCAAAAACTTGATTCAAAAGATCTGGCTTGGCTCTGTGTGCGCGCGCCGGAACCCGGAACTGTCGGAGGAGGTGTCGGGTAGTGTCGCAACGGGCGGCCCTCTTTGATAGAAAAGTCGAGTTAATATTGTTCTGTGGTGCCGGTCGCAGAATTTCACAGAAGGCCGGCTTTGTGCGCTTCGAGTCAGACGTTCAAAGAGGCGCAAAAAAGTAGGTAATCGCTGTCGTACGAGGGTGCTTATCAGATCGATTCGAGTCTGAGCCCACAGTTACTGGTGAAGGTTGCCTGCGAAAGGACTCGGAATCAATAAAATATATTTATTTAACACATATGGTGTCTGGTGTTGAGCTTTGGCTTCAAATAGCACGGAGTGCTGGACTGCGGTGGGCCCTGTCTAACACCCTTGCATGGAAGACACAGCCATCTGTCTAACACCCTGCAGAAAGGACACAGCCATCTGTCTAACACCCTGCGTAAAGGACACAGCCATCTGTCTAACACCCTGCAGAAAGGACACAGCCATCTGTCTAACACCCTGCAGAAAGGACACAGCCATCTGTCTAACACCCTGCGTAAAGGACACAGCCATCTGTCTAACACCTTGCAGAAAGGACACAGCCATCTGTCTAACACCCTGCGTAAAGGACACAGCCATCTGTCTAACACCCTGCAGAAAGGACACAGCCATCTGTCTAACACCCTGCAGAAAGGACACAGCCATCTGTCTAACACCCTGCAGAAAGGACAGCCATCTGTTTGTGTCCATCCGACTGACCCTGCAAAGGACAGGGTCAGCCGGTCGCTCAAAGAGGCCACAAAAAAGTAGGTAGTCGCTGGAGTACAAAAAGAGGCTCACCTGATCGATTCGAGCCCGAGACCGCACCCGCGCGTCTGAGTCACGCAACCTGCACTGCACAAGCCTGGCACGGGCCTGCAGTGTTTATTGCGCTTTTGCAGCCCGGCTCGCAAACAGTTTCATAATTTATGTTCATAGCGGCTCGCCTCACGCGATCCGGCTGTTCATAAAGTTTGCAGCTGAGCTCGGGGACTCTGAACTGCTTCTTGGGTGGAATGAGACTTTTTCCTCTGAGTCTGTCACCTGTGTTCTGTGTGGCAAATCTTTTGGCATGTTTGGTTCTGTGATTCTCAATGAGCAGTGAGTTTCATGAGCAATTCTCAATGAGCAGTGACTCTCGTGAGCGATTCTCAATGAGCAGTGACTCTCGTGAGCGATTCTCAATGAGCAGTGACTCTCGTGAGCGATTCTCAATGAGCAGTGACTCTCGTGAGCGATTCTCAATGAGCAGTGACTCTCGTGAGCGATTCTCAATGAGCAGTGACTCTCGTGAGCGATTCTCAATGAGCAGTGACTCTCGTGAGCGATTCTCAATGAGCAATGACTCTCACGGGTGATTCTCAATGAGCAGTGACTCTCCATGTACGATTCTTAATGAGTACTGACTCTCATGGGTGATTCTCAATGAGCAGTGACTCTCATGAGCGATTCTCAATGAGCAGTGATTCTCATGAGCGATTCTCAATGAGCAGTGATTCTCATGAGCGATATCAATGAGCAGTGATTCTCACGGGTGATTCTCAATGAGTGACTCCCTGATATCTGTGGCTCAGTTCCGGTTATCACTGATGGATGAACAGCTGGTGTGATCAATCGCACACACCTTTTTGAATGAAGCTCCGAGCAGGAAGCGGCTCTCAGAGTTCAGCGGGCCGCGCGCCAGACGCAGGGAGGCTGGAATTTGTCCAGCCACGGCTCGGGAGCAGCAGTTCGCACTCTGCATCAATCAAAGCTGAGCAGCCATGGAGGCCGAACTCTGGCATCTGGCTGGCTCAGCCAGCTGCTGCATCAGCCTTTCCCACCGAAACAGTGGCGAAAGTTGGACAGAATTGGCATAGTGATTCCCCCCCCGTAAATCCAGGTGCCATTAATCCTGTTCTCCTTGGCCAGGCACGCCAAGATACGCTCATATCTCTCAGCCAATTTGACTGCTGTAAAAGAGAGCTGCGGAGATGGGAGAAGGAACTGGGAGACCCCAGCCTCCCGCTCTCCATCTCGGCCCAGTTGAGTCTGAAGCGACTGAGAAACTGGCGAGCTCTCTGCTCGGGAATCAAATTAATCACTTCACAAAAAGTGTGGCTCTGTAAGTGAGGGGGCGGCTGGGCCGTGAATGAAGCTGAGAGCCCCTTGCAGGCGGAGTTCAGCCTTTGGCACGAGCACTGCTCTGGGTACAGTCATGGGTAACTGTGCATCCAGTTCCGAATCTGTGAGACCCCTGACCCTTTACTCTGATTCCAAACTCCCGAATCCTTCATTAGCGCTGATTCCACAATTCCAGATCCTTTATCATCACCGATTCTAGATAACTAACTAACTAACTAACTAACTGACTAACTAACTAACTAACTAACTAACAAACAAACAAACTAACTAACTAACTAACTAACTAACTAACTAACTAACTAACTAACTAACTAACTAACTAACTAACTAACTAACTAACTAACTAACTAACTAACTAACAAACAAACAAACAAACTAACTAACTAACTAACTAACAAACAAACAAACAAACAAACTAACTAACTAACTAACTAACTAACTAACTAACTAACTAACTAACTAACTAACTAACTAACTAACTAACTAACTAACTAACTAACTAACTAACTAACTAACTAACTAACTAACTAACTAACTAACTAACTAACTAACTAACTAACTAACTAACTCACTAACTAACTAACTAACTAACTAACTAACTAACTAACTAACTAACTAACTAACTCACTAACTAACTAACTAACTAACTAACAAACAAACAAACAAACAAACAAACTAACTAACTAACTAACTAACTAACTAACTAACTAACTAACTAACTAACTAACTAACTAACTAACTAACTAACTAACTAACTAACTAACTAACTAACTAACTAACTAACTAACTAACTAACTAACTAACTCACTAACTAACTAACTAACTGACTAACTAACTAACTAACTAACTAACTAACAAACAAACAAACAAACAAACAAACAAACAAACAAACAAACTAACTAACTAACTAACTAACTAACTAACTAACTAACTAACTAACTAACTAACTAACTAACTAACTAACTCACTAACTAACTAACTAACTAACTCACTAACTAACTAACTAACTAACTAACTAACTAACTAACTAACTAACTAACTAACTAACTAACTAACTAACTAAATAACTAACTAACTAACTAACTGACTAACTAACTAACTAACTAACTAACTAACTAACTAACTAACTAACTAACTAACTAACTAACTAACTAACTAACTAACTAACTAACTAACTAACTAACTAACTAACTCACTAACTCATTAACTAACTAACTAACTAACTAAATAGCTAACTAACTAACTAGCAACTAAATAACTGGGTGATCTCGCATCCCAAAGAACTCCTGTACTCTTCCCCACCACAATGGCAGCTCAGCAGCAGCTAGGAACACATTTGAGAAGTCAGCTCAGCGTGAATGACTCAGGCGTTCTGCATAATGAGCTGGGCGGGCGAGGGCAGCCGCACCTTCGGCAGGCAGTGCGATCGATCCATCAGCCCGCGCCCCCTGTCTGGGGGGAGTTTCTTTTTTTAGTCGCAGGAAAATGAGAAACGAGATGTTTCTGGGCGCCGGTGCTCAATGGTTAAAGCCGCTTCCGCCACAGGAAAGCAAAGCTGGGAACAAAAGAAGCCAAAACCGTTGGCTCGCAGGGGGGGGGGTATCGACCGGCCGGCCGGGACGGGAGATGCCAGAAAGAAGCAAGCAAGTTTTTCTGTGTTTTTCTGCTCCATCAAAAACTATGGTGCAAAACGCAAATACTTATTTTCTGTTCTATTTGTGCTGCTGGGGCTGGCAGCTTTCAAGAGGGAGCAAAACTCACCGCGATTGGGGTTTCATGGGCTGCGGCTGGGGCGTGGCTGGGCGGCGAGCAGGGAGACAGGCTTCATCCTTCATCACCGACTCTCAGCCTCCTCTAATCCTCCATTTACTGACCCTCAGTCTCCCAAAATGCTCCATCACAGACCCTCAGACTCCCAAAGATCCTCCAGCACTGACTCCTAGACTCCTCAAATGCTCCATCACTGAACCCCAGCCTCCTCAAGTGCTCCATCACTGACCCTCAGCCTCTCCAGAAGCTTCATCACTGACTTCCAGTCTCTTCAAATAATTCATCACTGACCCCCCGACTCTCAAAGATCCTCCATCACTGACCGTCAGCCTCCGTAAGATCCCTCATCACTGACTTCCAGCCTCCTAAAATGATCCATCAGTGACCCTTAGACTCCCAATGATGCTTCATCACTGACCATCAAACTCCTCAAATGTTAAATCACTGACTCTCAGACTCCTAAAGATTCTTCATCACTGACTCCCAGACTCCTCAAATGCTCCATCGCCCACCGGCAATCTGCGCAGAGTGACAACAGAGTTCGCAAATTACAAAATACTATAGCAATATAGCAATATGATATCGATACGGGTCGTCCAACACGTGACCGAAGGCGGGGGGGGGGGGGGTCAGCAAGTCAAGTGGCCGCTGCCGCCTCCGTCGCCGCCGCCGCCTTCGCACTGGCAGTGGCAGCGGCAGCCGCTGTCCCGACACCGACGCCCCTGCCGCTGCCGCTGCTGCCTGTGCCGGCTCTTGACGCTGCCCACTCCGCAGTAGCTGTCTCCGTGCCCGCAGCCAGTCCTTGCAGCAGCCCTCCGATTGCCGAAGGCGTCTCCTGAAGCCGCCGCTGCCGCTGCCGACGTTGCCGACGCTCGCCCTCGGCAGCAGGCCAGCATAAGCAGCGCGTCGAGGCACTCCAGCAGGCCCACCAGCGAGGCGCCCAGCAGGAGGCCGAGAGCGCCGCCAGCGTCGGCCAGGAAGGCGGACAGCGGGTACAGCCACACTTCGGACACCTGCTGGCTGAGCAGCGAGGCCGGCCGGACCTCCAGCATGCCGGTGTTGCTCTGCAGCACCTTGTGCGCGTGGATGCTGAACTGCTCGGGGCCCTGCAGCCGCCGCAGGTAGGCCTGCACTGGCAGGCTGGCGTTACGGCGCCGCGCCTCCGGCCGCACCACCTGCTGCTCGTACAGACGGAGGTTCTGCGAGATGTAGGCAGCGTGCAGCGTGTCGGTGGACTGGAACCAGGGCCCCGAGTCCACCTCGGCCCGGTAGCTGGTGCTCACGGCGTCGGGGTCGGCCGCGCCCAACCGGGCCTCGTCCAGCGGCCGGGGGAAGTGGCGCAGGAAGCAGTCCACCGAGCGCTTGAAGGCCGCGTAGTCGCGCGTGTCCTCAATCCAGCGCATCTCGCCGCCGCGGTCCAGGATGTACAGGTAGCGGCCCACGTACTTGGCCCGGCGCGGGTCGAACTGCAGCAGGATGGACTCGCGGACGCCGACGCACGACGGCTTGTCGGCGAGCCGCTCCGGCACCGGCAGGGAGTCGCTAAGGCAGCCGCAGGTGCTCAGCAGCTCGCGCTGGCGGAGGACCCGCAGGCGGTCCTCGCGGCGGCTGGCGTAGCGGCGGCACCAGCGAGCCTGGCCGCCGAAGCAGTAGCTGGCCGTGGCCGCGGCGATCGGCTCCGCCTGCGGGAGTCGGCGGGATGGGCGGCGCTGCGAAGGTGAGCAGCTCAGCGGTTGACTCCTGGTTCTGGGTTCTAGGATATGGGATTTTGGAATCAGTGATGATGAAGGATCTGGGATTCTGGAATCAGAGATGATGAAGGATCTGGGATTCTGGAATCAGAGATGATGAAGGATCTGGGATTCTGGAATCAGTGATGATGAAGGATCTGGGATTCTGGAATCAGTGATGATGAAGGATCTGGGATTCTGGAATCAGTGATGATGAAGGATCTGGGATTTTGGTATCAGTGATGATGAAGGATCTAGGATTCTGGAATCAGTGATGATGAAGGATCTGGGATTCTGGAATCAGTGATGATGAAGGATCTGGGATTCTGGAATCAGTGATGATGAAGGATCTGGGATTCTGGAATCTGTGATGATGAAGGATCTGGGATTCTGGAATCAGTGATGATGAAGGATCTGGGATTCTGGAATCAGTGATGATGAAGGATCTGGGATTCTGGAATCAGTGATGATGAAGGATCTGGGATTTT
>NIVC01001412.1:0-30000 GCA_002269645.1 Macrostomum lignano | reverse complement strand
ACAGCACAATGACCAATATTGATCTCAGTCATCTTGAATGACAGCACAATGACCAATATTGATCTCAGTCATGTTGAATGACAGCACAATGACCAATATTGATCTCAGTCATCTTGAATGACCCACAATGACCAATATTGATCTCAGTCATCTTGAATGACAGCACAATGACCAATATTGATCTCAGTCATGTTGAATGACCCACAATGACCAATATTGATCTCAGTCATCTTGAATGACCCACAATGACCAATATTGATCTCAGTCATCTTGAATGACAGCACAATGACCAATATTGATCTCAGTCATCTTGAATGACCCACAATGACCAATATTGATCTCAGTCATCTTGAATGACCCACAATGACCAATATTGATCTCAGTCATCTTGAATGACAGCACAATGACCAATATTGATCTCAGTCATCTTGAATGACCCACAATGACCAATATTGATCTCAGTCATCTTGAATGACAGCACAATGACCAATATTGATCTCAGTCATCTTGAATGACCCACAATGACCAATATTGATCTCAGTCATCTTGAATGACAGCACAATGACCAATATTGATCTCAGTCATGTTGAATGACCCACAATGACCAATATTGATCTCAGTCATCTTGAATGACCCACAATGACCAATATTGATCTCAGTCATCTTGAATGACAGCACAATGACCAATATTGATCTCAGTCATCTTGAATGACCCACAATGACCAATATTGATCTCAGTCATCTTAAATGACCCACAATGACCAATATTGATCTCAGTCATCTTGAATGACAGCACAATGACCAATATTGATCTCAGTCATCTTGAATGACAGCACAATGACCAATATTGATCTCAGTCATCTTGAATGACAGCACAATGACCAATATTGATCTCAATCATCGAGAATGACCCCAGAATGACCAACATTGAAGGATTTCAAGCAACCCAAAACGAGCTAAAAATGACCAACATCTTTAATGAGTTGCTACCCTCCCAATAATAACTGAAAAGCTCTTTATTAGTTATCAAATCCATTCACGAGAGCTCAAGTCCGAGTCAATGCCCGAGCAGAGGAATTTCCGTGATAAAATCTGCCTCTGAGCTGCCACTGAGTGGATAATGGACCAGCGAACTATGATGACGGAGGAGAGGCTGCGCTCAAGTCGGAAGCCGAAGCCCAAATTCGATTCATATTCAAATTCGCCTTGTTCTTATCTGAGCTGCTCAAGGAGCCCCGCTGGGAATCGTTCGGTCGCCCCGGCACCGGAGCCGCGGCGCGTGAGCTGCCATGCGATCGGCCGGGACCATTTCACATGCGGCTGAGCTGGGGAATGGGAGTGGGAAACTTGCTCACCAACTGCTCTGCGACTGGGGCTGGGAGGCTTTCTGTCTGTCTGTCTGTCTGTCTGTCTGTCTGTCTGTCTGCCTGTCTGCCTGCCTGTCTGTCTGTCTGTCTGTCTGTCTGTCTGTCTGGCTGTCTGTCTGTCTGTCTGTCTGTCTGTCTGTCTGTCTGTCTGTCTGTCTGTCTGTCTGTCTGTCTGTCTGTCTGGCTGTCTGTCTGTCTGTCTGTCTGTGTGTCTGTGTGTCTGTCTGTCTGTCTGTCTGTCTGTCTGTCTGTCTGTCTGTCTGTCTGTCTGTCTGTCTGTCTGTCTGTCTGTCTGTCTGTCTGTCTGTCTGTCTGTCTGTCTGTCTGTCTGTCTGTCTGTCTGTCTGTCTGTCTGTCTGTCTGTCTGTCTGGCTGTCTGTCTGTCTGTCTGTCTGTGTGTCTGTGTGTCTGTCTGTCTGTCTGTCTGTCTGTCTGTCTGTCTGTCTGTCTGTCTGTCTGTCTGTCTGTCTGTCTGTCTGTCTGTCTGTCTGTCTGTCTGTCTGTCTGTCTGTCTGTCTGTCTGTCTGTCTGTCTGTCTGTCTGTCTGTCTGTCTGTCTGTCTGTCTGTCTGTCCGTCTGTCTGTCTGTCTGTCTGTCTGTCACAGTGTCTGTCTGTCACAGTGTCTGTCACGGCATGAGTTTGTCACCAATTCTCCCATCTCCCCTGTTCCCTGCTGTTTCAGTTTCTCTGCTCCCCACCCGAGCCGCAGCATAGCTTGAGCCAGCTCAAATCCCCCAGCTCAAATCCCCGCCCCTTCACCGGACCGCGCGAGTTTGTGTCGCCGGCAAATGCGCTCAGCCGGGCCACTTGAGCCGTGTTTTCCCAGCTCAGAATGGGCCGGTGATTGCGGAGGCGCGGAGCGGTGCTCAGTCAGCTCAGAGGATTATTCCTGCTCACCGGGAGCTGCTCAGGAGTAGCCGGGCAAAACTGCACGGGGTAAAGTGGTGCTGGCCGGGACAGAGGAAGTGGGGGCCGCAGGGCGGCTGCAGCAGGCGGCGGAAACCTTTGACTGGACAACTCAACCAGAAATCTATTTATTAATCGACTTGAGTTTCAAAGCTTTCAATATCGAATTTGAGTCGCTGAAAAAGATGAGCAACAGAAACTTGAGGGGATGCAATTAAGGAGATTAAATGATATTAATAGGGATCAGGGCCTGGGGGTGACCGACAGCTGCTAAGGGATCCCCATGGGGTTTCATGGGCCTTGAGCACTCGACTGCTGTAAGTACTCGGCTGGGGTGAATGTGCAATACTTTAATCAGCTTGGAACTGCCAGCGTGTATTGATGGACAAGTTTGTTTTAAGGCTTGACTTAAAATTATTCTGCAGAAATAAGAATGGTGGGGTTTGAGGGGAGAAAGGAGAGAGGGTAAATTTAGAGTAGAGAAATGAGAGGGGAAAATAGAGGAGAAAAAGAGGAGAGATGAGAGAGAAGAGAAAAGAGAGGGGAGAAAAAAGGATGGATGAAAGAGGAGAGAGCAGAGGGGAGAGAGGAGAGAGAAGAGGGGAGAGAGGAGAGAGAAGAGAGGAGAGAGAAGAGGGGAGAGAGGAGAGAGAAGAGGGGAGAGAGGAGAGAGAAGAGGGGAGAGAGGAGAGAGAAGAGGGGAGAGAGGAGAGAGAAGAGGGGAGAGAGGAGAGAGAAGAGGGGAGAGAGAAGAGGAGAGAGAGGAGAGGGGAGAGAAGAGGGGAGAGAGAAGAGGGGAGAGACAAGAGGGGAGAGAGAAGAGGGGAGAGAGAAGAGGGGAGAGAGAAGAGGGGAGAGAGAAGAGGGGAGAGAGAAGAGGAGAGAGAGAAGAGGGGAGAGAAGAGGAGAGAGAGGAGAGGGGAGAGAAGAGGGGAGAGAGAAGAGGGGAGAGACAAGAGGGGAGAGAGAAGAGGGGAGAGAGAAGAGGGGAGAGAGAAGAGGGGAGAGAGAAGAGGGGAGAGAGAAGAGGGGAGAGAGAAGAGGGGAGAGAGAAGAGGGGAGAGAGAAGAGGGGAGAGAGAAGAGGGGAGAGAGAAGAGGGAGAGAGAAGAGGGGAGAGAGAAGAGGGGAGAGAGAAGAGGGGAGAGAGAAGAGGGGAGAGGGAAGAGGGGAGAGAGAAGAGGGGAGAGAAGAGAGTAGAGAGGCTGAGATAAAGAGCAGCAGACGTGCAGAGACCAGGTGTGGGAGGTAATGCGGAAGAGTAGAGGCAGGAGTGGGGGCGGAAGCTGAGCTGGCACAAGAGAAGAGCATGATGGAAGCGGGATGCAGCGGATCGGGTAGGCAGATGATGCCAGCATATTTATAAATAATTGCAGCCCGCCTGGCCAGCCGCTCCCAGCGGACATCCGGGGCAACTTCGGCTGCCAAATAAACAGAAATAAACACAAAAAATTGCACCTGGGATTCGCGCGGGCGAGGTGTCCGGTAGTCAGGGCTGGAGAGGGCTGATTAATATGCTAATTAGCTGGCCTGAGACCGGGCTGAGAGCAGAATTCATTACAGTCGCGCCATTGCTTGAGCAAATCACTCTGGGTCATCGATCACTGACCTGAGCGAGTCCAGGAGCGCTTGGTAAACACTGCGTCTTTCCCAGCTGCATGTGCAAAATATGAGAGGACTTGATGGAGACACTCACAGCCTCTGCTCAGGCTCTCCCGAAATTAAATTGGCTCGGAAATAACCGATATTGAGTCATAAATTACTGATATTGAGTCAGAAAGGACAGATATTGAGTCAGAAATGACAGATATTGAGTCAGATATGACAGATATTGAGTCAGAAATGACCGATATTGAGTCAGAAAGGACAGATATTGAGTCATAAATTACTGATATTGAGTCAGAAATTACAGATATTGAGTCAGAAATTACAGATATTGAGTCAGATATGACAGATACATGTATTGAGTCAGAAAGGACAGATATTGAGTCAGAATTGACAGATATTGAGTCAGATAGGACAGATATTGAGTCAGAAAGGACAGATATTGAGTCAGAAATTACAGATATTGAGTCAGAAATTACAGATATTGAGTCAGAAAGGACAGATATTGAGTCAGATATGACAGATATTGAGTCAGATAGGACAGATATTGAGTCAGATAGGACAGATATTGAGTCAGAAATTACTGATATTGAGTCAGAAAGGACAGATATTGAGTCAGAAATTACAGATATTGAGTCAGAAAGGACAGATATTGAGTCAGAAAGGACAGATATTGAGTCAGAAAGGACAGATATTGAGTCAGAAAGGACAGATATTGAGTCAGATATGACAGATATTGAGTCAGAAATGACCGATATTGAGTCAGAAAGGACAGATATTGAGTCAGAAATTACTGATATTGAGTCAGAAATGACAGATATTGAGTCAGATATGACAGATATTGAGTCAGAAATGGCAGATATTGAGTCAGGTATGACAGATATTGAGTCAGAAATTACAGATATTGAGTCAGAAAGGACAGATATTGAGTCAGAAAGGACAGATATTGAGTCAGAAAGGACAGATATTGAGTCAGAAAGGACAGATATTGAGTCAGATATGACAGATATTGAGTCAGAAATGACCGATATTGAGTCAGAAAGGACAGATATTGAGTCAGAAAGGACAGATATTGAGTCAGAAAGGACAGATATTGAGTCAGAAAGGACAGATATTGAGTCATAAATTACTGATATTGAGTCATAAATTACAGATATTGGGTCAGAAATGACAGATATTGAGTCAGATATGACAGATACATGTATTGAGTCAGAAAGGACAGATATTGAGTCAGAATTGACAGATATTGAGTCAGAAAGGACAGATATTGAGTCAGAAAGGACAGATATTGAGTAAGAAATTACAGATATTGAGTCAGAAATTACAGATATTGAGTCAGAAAGGACAGATACTGAGTCAGATATGACAGATATTGAGTCAGATAGGACAGATATTGAGTCAGATAGGACAGATATTGAGTCAGAAATTACTGATATTGAGTCAGAAAGGACAGATATTGAGTCAGAAAGGATAGATATTGAGTCAGAAAGGACAGATATTGAGTCAGAAAGGACAGATATTGAGTCAGAAAGGACAGATATTGAGTCAGAAAGGACAGATATTGAGTCAGATATGACAGATATTGAGTCAGAAATGACCGATATTGAGTCAGAAAGGACAGATATTGAGTCAGAAATTACTGATATTGAGTCAGAAATGACAGATATTGAGTCAGATATGACAGATATTGAGTCAGAAATGGCAGATATTGAGTCAGGTATGACAGATATTGAGTCAGAAATTACAGATATTGAGTCAGAAAGGACAGATATTGAGTCAGAAAGGACAGATATTGAGTCAGAAAGGACAGATATTGAGTCAGAAAGGACAGATATTGAGTCAGAAAGGACAGATATTGAGTCAGAAAGGACAGATATTGAGTCAGATATGACAGATATTGAGTCAGAAATGACAGATATTGAGTCAGAAATGACAGATATTGAGTCAGAAATGACCGATATTGAGTCAGATATGACAGAAATTGAGTCAGAAAAAACAGATATTGAGTCAGATATTGCAGATATTGAGTCAGAAAAAACAGATATTGAGTTAGAAATGCCTTTCTAAACAGTCATGGGTCATTATAAGCTTCCCAGTACGGAAAAGATTATGGAAAGCCAAACGCCAAAACAACTCCCACCCGGGATGGGAAGTCAGTGTGCCTCAATCCCCAAAACAACTCGCACCCGGGATGGGAAGTCAGTGTGCCTCAATCCCACAGACAGAGTTCGGCCATTAAAGTCCCATATGAAATTTTGCACAAAAAGAGCTCAACAAAGGAGCTCGGAGCGGCTTTGATCATGAGCGAGTTGCTCGAGTTGGTTGAGTTGGTTGAGTTGGTTGAGTTGAGGGAGCGGCACGCGCAGATGAGGCTGATCAGGGAGGTGAGTTTGCAGATCGATCACAGACTGCCAGACTCCACTCTGCATCTGCTTTGAGCAGCACGTATCTAAGCGGAGGCGACTACAGCGGCAACCGGGAGATCGATGGGCGCTTGGGCTTAAAAATTTTCAGTGACCGGAGCCGATGGGCTGGTGCGGCTGCAGCTTCGAACCTGGGAGTTGGCAAGACTGGTAGTTTTGCTTTAGGAGGGCACTGCTTTCGCTGGACGAGCGAGATGGAGAGGAGGGAGGAGAGGGAGGGAGAGGAGACAGGGAGGGTGGGAGAGGAGGGAGGAGAGGGAGGGAGAGGAGACAGGGAGGGTGGGAGAGGAGAGAGGAGAGGGAGAGGGAGGGAGAGAGGAGAGGGGAGAGAGAGGGAGAGAGGAGAGATGAGAGATGAGAGAAGAGAGAGGGAGAGAGGAGAGAGGGAGAGAGGAGAGGGGAGAGAGAGGGAGAGGGAGTGAGAGAAGAGTGAGAGAGGGGGGAGAGAGGAGAGGGAGAGGGAGGGAGAGAGGAGAGAGGGAGAGAGGAGAGGGGAGAGAGAGGGAGAGAGGAGAGATGAGAGATGAGAGAAGAGAGAGGGAGAGAGGAGAGAGGGAGAGAGGAGAGGGGAGAGAGAGGGAGAGAGGAGAGATGAGAGATGAGAGAAGAGAGAGGGAGAGAGGAGAGAGGGAGAGGGGGAGAGAGAAGGAGAAAGGCAGAACTGAGAAGTGAGTTGAAGGCAGTTGCCGATATTTTCACACTTCAGCCGGGCAACTCGGTGAGCTGAGGGGCTGCAATGTCAGTGGAAAATCGGTAAATTCTGTTTATCAGTTGTGACAAAGCGACTTCTCTCCGAGTGGGGCTGCACCGAAGCGCAGTTCAAACGTCACGTGCCAAAAAAGCCGAGCTGGTTTCTGAGCAGCGCTTGGCAACCTGATCTCAGCAAAGCAGGCATTGTGCCTCATTCAATGGGCGCTACAAATGTAGCTGTCTGCGGCAATCCACGGTGCTCGCTACTGATTTCATTTCATTGCACTTTCTGGCAAACCTACAAAAAACTAGAATTTTCATTTTCCTAATTTGGAAAAAAGATTATTAAAAAACCAGTGTTCGTTGCCGGCTCTGAACGTGACTTTTGAAGATTTTGCTAACATGAATGAGAGTGAAAATGAAATCAATTCATTCAAATTGAGTTGGACTGAGGCCGGATTTACGGCGGAGATAGATAGATAGATAGATAGATAGATAGATAGATAGATAGATAGATAGATAGATAGATAGATAGATAGATAGATAGATAGATAGATAGATAGATAGATAGATAGATAGATAGATAGATAGATAGATAGATAGATAGATAGATAGATAGATAGATAGATAGATAGATAGATAGATAGATAGATAGATAGATAGATAGATAGATAGATAGATAGATAGATAGATAGATAGATAGATAGATAGATAGATAGATAGATAGATAGATAGATAGATAGATAGATAGATAGATAGATAGATAGATAGATAGATAGATAGATAGATAGATAGATAGATAGATAGATAGATAGATAGATAGATAGATAGATAGATAGATAGATAGATAGATAGATAGATAGATAGATAGATAGATAGATAGATAGATAGATAGATAGACAGATAGATAGATAGATAGATAGATAGATAGATAGATAGATAGATAGATAGATAGATAGATAGATGGATAGATAGATAGATAGATAGATAGACAGACAGACAGACAGACAGACAGACAGACAGACAGACAGACAGACAGACAGACAGACAGACAGACAGACAGACAGACAGACAGACAGACAGACAGACAGACAGACAGACAGACAGACAGACAGACAGACAGACAGACAGACAGACAGACAGACAGACAGACAGACAGACAGACAGACAGACAGACAGACCGACACAGCTTTAACTCGCAGCAGCCGCAGCAGCCGCAGCAGAGGTGCAGCCGCTGCCAGAGCTGACAGACGGCAGTTTTCGGTCGCCCCAAACTGCAGTGTCGCGGGCTGGCAGTCCGGAAAAAAAGTTGGGCGCTGAGAGGCGCACACGGAGCTGTCAAACACGTGCTCCAGCAGCGGGAACTTTCTCCCCCGCAGTTTTTACAAGCCGTCCCGCCTGTGCGCTGAGCGTCAGCGGCAATAAAAGCTGCGCTACTCGCAGCGGCAGATGTTTTGAGGCGACTTTTTTTGTTAGCGGTCCGGCTGTCCGGCCGCCCACAGGGATCTTGCGGCCTCTCTAATCCCCAGGGCGCTTAGCCGCGGCGGAAAGGCTCCCGCCAGGTAGAGAAATCAGCAGCGTTTTGTTCAGCCTCGGCTTATTGATTCAATAATTCAAATGCAGGCAGAATTTGTGAGGGATTTCAGGCCGGAAGCGGAGCTGCCAATCAGCGCCCCAACAATTCGCTGCTAATAGAATTTCGGCTGTCTGGAGTTCGAGCCCCGCGATGAAGCTTCTTACCGCCGCCAGGGATCTGCGGGCGTGGATGCAAATCAGCTGCCGCAGCAACTCAATTTTCGAGATGTTTCAGACGATGAAATCTGATCTCCGCGTGTTGTTTTTTAATTCAATTCTGTCTCCATGGAGCTTTCACTGGGCTTGTGGATTCCTGCAATCAGCCTGATTGTGAGGGAACCGTGATGCTGGAGGCTGAGGGCTCGGGCTCGGGCGGAGTCTGGGGCTTCAGATGGAGTCTGGGGAGTTCAGGTGGAGTCTGGGGAGTTCAGGTGGAGTCTGGGGAGTTCAGGTGGAGTCTGGGGAGTTCAGGTGGAGTCTGGGGAGTTCAGGTGGAGTCTGGGGAGTTCAGGTGGACAATGGGGAGTTCACATGGAGAATGGGGGTTTCAGATGGACAATCGGGGTTTCAGATGGACAATCGGGGTTTCAAATGGACAATCGGGGTTTCAGATGGACAATCGGGGTTTCAAATGGACAATCGGGGTTTCAGATGGACAATCAGGGTTTCAGATGGACAATCGGGGTTTCAGATGGACAATGGGAGTTTTAGATGGATAATCGGGGTTTCAGATGGAGACTTGGTGGATCCGAGAAGCAAGCAGTTTGATGAGGCGGAAAGTCTGGAGTCGGCGCAGTCGGGGAGCTGGAGACTACATGAGTTCATGTCCGTATCCAGTTCCCTAGAGAACTATACAACTGAGTAGCACCGCTGTCATCCTACTCTCAGTAAAGTATCATAAATATTCTTGCAAAAAATGTTTATGAAGATCAGTTTTTCGATTTCTTCGCTATCTAGCAGCTTCAGTGAGCCCTTAAGCAGCGAGCCTGAGCACACAATCTTTCAGCTAATAGACACACTGTGGACACTAATGAACACAATATCTAGATCAGTGGACACAATATCTAAACTAATGGACACAATATCTAAACTAATGGACACAATATCTAAACCAGCGGACACAATATCTAAACCAGCGGACACAATATCTAAACCAGTGGACACAATATCTAAACCAGTAGACACAATATCTAGACCAGTGGACACAATATATAAACTAATGGACACAATATCTGAACCAGAGGACACAATATCTAAACTAATGGGCACAATATCTAAACCAGTGGACACAATATCTAAACCAGCGGATACTATCTCTAAAATAATGGACACAATATCAAAGCCAACAGACACAATCTCGAAACAAATGGACACAATATCTAAACCAATGGACGCACTATATGAATCATTGAGCTTACGGACTCGAATCAATGGACACAATTTACTAAATTACAAAAGAAGGCGAATGAAAGTCTTGAGTTCCTGCGATGTGAGAAATAGTTGCTCACCGCTCAGCGATGGAACTGAGCATGTTTATTTTTTAGTAGCTAAAAATAGAAACACCTCGTTTGGGTACAAAAAGGAAAAAAATAAGGAATTTATGAGTAGTACGTGCGATCATTTTGGATATGAAAATAGCTTTGGGCCACTTGCCCCCACAAAACTCTTAGTCAACTGGTTTGAAACTTTTTATACTTCCCTATGGCAGTTCACCGATAGGGGCTTTTGCATTGGTTCTACTGATTCAAGCTAGTAGTCAGGTCGGAGACTTGTTTTAGTCATTTCTTCAGTCCATCTGCCCTCGTTTCTGCTTACTGTCTTTCTCTCCCTCTGTAAAAGTTCAGCCCGATCTTGTAATTCTTATCTCTCTCCCTCGCTGACTTCTGATTGGCTCTTCAATCTCGCCTCTTTCCTCAGTCGCGCACTCCACCCCTACATTTCTTATCCCCCCTCGCCCTAATTGAAAGTCTTATTTAGATTGACGAGCCAATCAGAAGGCAGTGAGGGAGAGAGATAAGAATAGCAAGACTGAACCAGACCGAGAGGGAGAGAAACAGACCAAATAGAGACGGGGGCAGACGAACTGAAGAGGTGTACTAAGCAAATCGCAATAGAGAACCGAAGCCAAGCATGTGACACAAAATTGCCAAAAATCACTCTCAAGTGTTTGAAAGCAGCGAATTGAGGCTCGCAAAAGAGTTAGCGAGCTCGGAAACAAAATCCGTTAAATCTGTTTAAGCATCGGAGCTGAAATAATAAAATAATAACAATAGTAATAAGAGAGTGAAACCGGAGAGTAGAGAGAGGGAGCCATGGACTCGATGACATGTGAAAGCGATCACTAGAAGCAGCAATTTGAAAGCGGGCGAAAGTATGAAAGCAATGGAATTGACAGGCCAAGCTGGATACCGGTAACCAACACTCGACAGAGCCGTCTTGGCCAATATGCACAGCAGTTTTCTCAATTTACAGCGAAAATCAGCAGATATGCACACAATTGCGATAGTTCAATAGGTCAGTTTTTCCCAGAGAAGTAAGCCGAATAATGACTCGGGCAATGTATGAATAATAAGCCAGGCAGCGGGGAGGCGGCAGCTGACTAGACCAGGGCTGCTGGCTCCGACACCTCGATTATCGTTGCTTCCACCGGAGTCGCCGCTCCTTCAGCGGCTTTCGCCGGGCCAGCTGCCTTGACGGCCGTCTCAGCCGCCTCGGTGACATCCTCGGGAGCCGGCAGGAGCGGCAGCACGGGCAGCGGCGCCCGCCAGTAGGAGAAGTGCGAGAAGTGGCCGTGGTCGGCGAACCGGTGCTGGAACGGCGGGAACACGAGGTCCGCCACCTCGGCCAGCGCCTGGTAGGAGGACGGCAGGCAGTCGCCGGACTCGCGGTTGACCTCTCCCTGCGGATTGACAGTGAAGCACCTGGCGTGGTTGACGCTCACCTCTGTGTAGGACAGCGCGTCAGACGGCCGGTTGCCGAAGCCGGCCCAGAACGGCTGCGCCTCGGCCGGGAACAGCGAGCGCACGTCGCGCAGACAGGCGATTTTGAAGGCCTCCGGCCTGCGGGCGATCACCT
This sequence comes from Macrostomum lignano, assembly GCA_002269645.1. Classification (NCBI taxonomy): domain Eukaryota; kingdom Metazoa; phylum Platyhelminthes; family Macrostomidae; genus Macrostomum; species Macrostomum lignano. The sequence continues at coordinate 18,359 of NIVC01001412.1, read as the reverse complement.
CCTGGTGGAAGGCGCGCATCAGAGACAGCGGCGACAGCAGCACCGGCCCGTCGGGCAGGGTGACGCCCTCCTGTCGAACGCGCTGCAAGAAACGCCGGGTGACGGCTGACTGGCCGATGGCCCTGGCGGACAGGTACAGGAATCTGTAGTCGTTCTTTTCTATAGCCGAGAACAGCTTGGTGATGCGCGGCTGTGTCCAGTCTTTGCCGACCATGGGCAGAATGTGTCCCAGCACGTCCGAGCGAGTGATGGTCCCGTCGATATCCGAAATCACAATGCGGTCGTCGTGACCCCACAGGTAGACTCCACAGGTGCACTCCGTGGTGCCCTGGTACTTGGTTGTGATGCTGTAGCGGAGCTCATTGTAGCCTGGGCGCAGGTTCAGTTTCTTGAGCTGGTTGGAGGACAGACGTACAGTGCGAGCCCGCTGCTTCGGCTGCTGCTCGGCACCCTTGTCCTTCTGCCGCTCCTCGGCTGCCTCCTCCTTGATGTCTTCCACAGCTACAACGGCGTCGCCACCACCGGCTTCCTCGTCGTTTGGGTCGGTCTCCTCGGAGGGCCTGGCGCGGCCCCACGCGAACCAGGAGCGCATGGTGTTGCGCTTGCGCCGGAAGCGCATGTGGCGCTCCTTGAGGTTCTGCACAGTCTTGTAGGGCAGCTGCGCGTTGAACACGGCCCGGCACAGCAGAATCGGCGCTGCGGTCCGCCAATTGTAGTTCTTGCCCTGAATCCGCACCACTAGGTCTCGGTTTTCTATTATGTCCGGATTCTGCATGAACTCGTCGTACGAGATCAGGTACTTGAGGAAGCGCTCAGTCGTGATGCTGTTCGGCAGGTCCAGCCCGCCGCACAGAGACAACTGCACGCCGACATTGAGATCCTCCTCCACGCTGGACATGTCCTGGTCCGACTTGTAACCCGACTCTGGGGAGGATGGCGAGCCGCTGAGGTAGAGGTGCCGGTTGCTGTCGTCCAGATCAGCCAAGTAGCACTCGCCCGAGGATGAGAGGCGTTCTCGCTCAGCGGACTGTTGTTGCTTCTGTTGCTGCTGCTGCTGCGCCTGAGACGACTGCTGCGACTCCTGCTGCTGCGCAACTTGCTGTTGATCACCGTCCTGGCCTCGAGATGCAGCGATCCGCTCTTCCAGGATCTGGTTGAGCTTCTCCGACGATACCGTCTCGCCACAGGACAATTTGAGTGCCGCTGTCGTTGAGGTGTCCACGGCACCCGAAATCTCATCGGTGCAATCAAAATAGTCGCCAGACTTGACGCTGTCCATGGTGGCCGAGTGCGGCAGCTTGCCCCACTCCCAGTCCATCTGGGCCATCAGCTGCTCGGCTGCGCCGCCAATCAGTGCGGAATTGTGGCTGTCCTGCTCAGAGTCTGACTTGTAGCCAGTGAGCGTCGCCCTGCGGCTGCTCGTCCCGCCAGACCGCTCCTCGCCCTCACAGTCGCTGTAATAGGAGACCAGCGTGGCCGAAGATCCGGCTGGACGCTCCGCCTTGAGGCTCGCCTCGTCGTCCTCGGCCTCGTCAGTTCCAGTCGCGTCGTCGTTCTCAGCGACAAGAGTAGAAGCACCGCCGGTCGCGTCCTCGGAGGATTTCTCGAGCTTCGACATGGAAATCCTGCGCTCCAGCTTCTGCACTTCGAGCTCCAGGGCCTGCAGGTCCTGCAGCGGCATCTCCGGCGGCAGGTCGTCCGGGTCTTCTAGAAAAAACGCCTCCCCAGCCTCGCCCAGCTTCATCTGGATGTCCGGAATCAGCTCGTCGTTGACGTAGAGATCCACCTTGAAATGAGCGAGGAGAAATAGGACACTAAGAAGGGATCAGCCTGGCTGAGTTCAGGATGAATTCAATCATTTTCAACTGGGTGCACTTGGTTCTATTCGATTTCGGCCGCTAACCCGACTAACCTAATCTTGTTTGCCTCAGTGGACTGGATCAGGGTTTGGGAATCAGGCCTCAAACACATAAGCTGATAGGATTACTGGGTGAAGTTTGATAAGTTCTGTCCCGAGCTCATGATCCACCCGTAAGGGCCAAATAGAGAACCTAGCGCATGACTGCGGGCCAGAGGATGGGACAGAGGAGAGAAAATTGAGAAAGGAAATAGGAGAAAAGAGGAGAGGGAATAAAGGAGACGAGAGGAGAGATGAGATGAAGTAGGAGAGAATAGAGGAGAGGAGAGGAGAGGAGAGGAGAGAGGAGAGGAGAGGAGAGGAGAGGAGAGGAGAGGAGAGGAGAGGAGAGGAGAGGAGAGGAGAGGAGAGGAGAGGAGAGGAGAGGAGAGGAGAGGAGAGGAGAGGAGAGGAGAGGAGAGGAGAGGAGAGGAGAGGAGAGGAGAGGAGAGGAGAGGAGAGGAGAGGAGAGGAGAGGAGAGGAGAGGAGAGGAGAGGAGAGGAGAGGAGAGGAGAGGAGAGGAGAGGAGAGGAGAGGAGAGGAGAGGAGAGGAGAGGAGAGGAGAGGAGAGGAGAGGAGAGGAGAGGAGAGGAGAGGAGAGGAGAGGAGAGGAGAGGAGAGGAGAGGAGAGGAGAGGAGAGGAGAGGAGAGGAGAGGAGAAGAGAGAGGTGACAGAGGAGAGCTGAGAAGAGACACAAACCCTGAGCATTACTGTGAAGCTTCAAAGGACCCTAGTGCCGGATAGAGAGGCTTCGCGGGCCGGAGTTTGCCGACCCCTGACCTAGATGATCAAATGAGCATAGAGTGAGTGAGCAGCTACTCACCACATTTTCCTGCGGTCTGAGGATGCCAGTCTTGCCGAACCTGGCGTGGAACGGGCTGCTCTTCAAGGTGCCGTCCGGCTGCTCAACCACGATGACGTCGATAGCGCCGGAAAGGGTGGCCGGGTTCAGCGTCCGGTAGTAGTTGGACACGGTGGACCACAGCTGGCTGACCACGTTCATGTCTGCTGCTGGTTCTGGACGAAGTTAGCTCTGGTCTAAGCTGGGAGGCTCGATGCCAACGCTATATAGTGGACAGCAGAAAGCTAGCGGACCAATCTGCTCTCGAGGTGGCTGGTGGCGAAGTCGCCTGACTCGGGTTGCTCGGAACCGGATCTTTCTTAAACCTCTTCACTTAGAGCTCCACCGCCTCACCTGCTCCACTCACTCCTTGGCGTCACCTTCCTTCCTTCCTTCCCAAATTCAGAGCGGAAAATGGGGCAGGGCAAGGCCAGGCGGAGGGCCAACTGGCTGACATATAAAGGCCAGTTTCCCCCAGCACTGCCAACCCCCCGCCTCGTCCCAAGGCCGCGAGTAAAGTCCACGAGTGAAGCCTCGTCCTATGCAGCCACTGACACCCCCTGTGCGGCTCTCCCGCTGCCTCTCCCCCTCTCTCTTCTCTCGGAGTGTGCATCTGTGGGGCAGTGCAGCTACGGGCCGTACACTCTCCTCTCTATCCGCCTGTCTGTCTCTCCGTGCAGTCTGGCTTTGTACCAGCCAATGCAACAGTGGCGTGAGACAGCGGCAGGGGGTGCTGCTAAGTGTACGCAGCCAGTGTACCTCACCTCCGAGCCAAGGCTGTCTGTTTGCTATTATCTGGGAGTGCGGAGTGAGAATCTTCTGACAAAACATAAACAGCTGCCGCACATTCTCTGGGAGGCTGTCTCCGGACCAAACAACAAACAGTGAATAAAGTTAAAGTGCAAATAGTAATTAATATCAAACAGGTACCTACTCTCTCCTCTCTCTTCTCTCCTCTCAACTCTCACCTCTCTCCTCTCACCTCTCTCCTCTCTTGTCTCTCCTCTCTCCTCTCACCTCTCTCCTCTCTTGTCTCTCCTCTCTCCTCTCTCCTCTCTCTCTCCTCTCCCCTCTCTCCTCTCTCTTCTCTCGTCTCCCTCCTCTCCACTCTCCGACTCCTCTCTCATCTCTCCCCTCTCCTCTCACCTCTCTCGTCTCTACTCTCTCTTCTCTCCTCTCTCCTCTCTTCTCTCCTCTCTCTTCTCTTCTCTCCTCTCTCCTCTCCTCTCTCCTCTCTCCTCTCTCCTCTCTCCTCTCTCCTCTCTCCTCTTCTCCCTCCTCTCCTCTCTCCTCTCTCCTCTCTCCTCTCCTCTCTTTCTCTTTTCTTCCATCTTTCTTCTCCTCTTCTTTCTCCTCTCCTCTCCTCTCCTCTCCTCTCCTCTCCTCTCCTCTCCTATCATCTCCTCTCCTCTCCTCTCTCCTCCCTTTTCTCCCCTCTCTTTTCTCCTTTTTTCTCTCCTATCTCCTCTCCCCTCTCTCTCTCCCCTCTCTCTCTCCCCTCTCTCCTCTCCTCTTCTCTCCTCTCCCCATCTTTCTTCTCTCCTCTCTCCTCGTCCTGTCTCCTTTCTCCTCTCTCCTCGTCATGTCTCCTTTCTCCTCTCTCCTCGTCCTGTCTCCTTTCTCCTCTCTCCTCGTCATCTCTCCTCTCTCCTCTCTCCTCTCTCCTCTCTTCCCTCAGAAAATAAACCCGATGAACAAATTGGGATTGAAAATGAATATAAGCGCAAACTAAAAATGAGACCAAATTACAGCTTGCCAAAACAAAACTTGCCAAGATGTTTCATATTATCTCATTTGAACCTAAAAAACTCCGGGGCATTATGAAAGGAGTTGACACTCCAGACCACAGGTTTCGGTCTCTTCGGACATGCCGTCACTGGCCTAGCGGTGTGGCTTCACCCCTGGCCACTGGGCTTAGCGGGGTGCGCAGCGCTAAGAGAACGCCCTTGGGAAGGCCGAGGTCGCTCTCATCCATATTGATAGACCCCCCAGCAACACTGTACGGCACTCCTTTCTCAGCTAAGTTGTGGTCCGACACAGAAATGCACTGCAGTGCAGAGACATGCAGAATACAGAGGGGTGGGGCAGCAGTGAACTTTCAGTGCGCTGCGACTGAGGTTGCTGCCAGAACTCAGTGTTTTAATTTGGTATTATGGGCTGAGCTGGGTTGGTCTTTAAATAACACTTGCTGAGATGAGTCCTGTGTCACTGGGGCCACACCCCCCAGTGGAAGTGGCTTCCAGATATGGACTAACGGTGCATCATGTGACATGCTTGTGCATATGCTGGTTTATCTCTGTCATTCAGTTCAGCTGAATGAGACCATTAATCTCAGATGTACTTTTAGCTGCGCACTCTGGGGAGGGCATTTCAATAAGAACTGGTTTAACGGCAAGTTGTGTGACTGGGTGTGTGTGTGTGTTTGCGCACGGGGCATTTGTTGGGCCATACGCGTACAACGGGACCCGCACTGTTGGGCCAAAAAAAATGTTGGGACTGTCCCATCAAGTCCGTCCAACACTTCCAAAAAACTTACAATAGCAGCTCAAAAAAATACTCTATGGATTCAGCTCGACAGCCTCTTTTTGATGGTGCAACTCATTTTTAATAATTTTACTTGCTGTGTCAATAAATAAGCAAAAACTGGCGTCCCAATAAGGAAAAATGATACAAAATTCGACCAAATCACTATTGGGACACTGAAATGGCTAATCTGCTCCCGCATATTTTTATTGTTTTTTTCTCATATTTTTACTAATAGTAGATTTCAAGCGCATTCATTTGCTGCAGTCTTTGTTTCAAGACGTAAATACATAGCATACATTAAAATACATACAAAGCAAAGCATAGCAAAACACTTTTAAGGGTATTTTATTGTCAAAGGATGGTTCTGGATGGAGATAAACCTAAAGAAATGACAAGGGCTTACATGTACTTCTGACTGTGATGGGCATCAGTACTCTACACGAACTAAATTGTTAGGACAGTGTTGCAGTGTTGAATACAACAGCCCACTCTTGTTAGGACTCATGCTATTGACTGCTGCGCGCATTCGATATTCTATAAATTGTTGGGACTGTGTGCTAGAGTGTCGTTTACAAAAGCCCACTCATATTAGGACTTACCCCATACATGTTAGGACTAAGCCCTACCCCCCTGTGTACATGGCTCCAATTTACCAGAGTCCCCTTGTTAGTTAGGTGTACATTTATTTTGGTCTATTATTGACGCCACCCCGCAAACGTACGGTAAACAAAATTGGCATGTACTCGCCATGCTGAAATCAATGGTCAACTCTGCCTCTGCCATGGCACCCGAGTCACCATGGTATGGAAAGAACAGCATGGAATGGCACAGCGATAAACATGTAAGTGGTATTAAAAAACTTTGTCGGAAACAAGAAGCATTTATATTTAAATGCTATAAAAAATACTGCTCCTGCTAAGCAGTACCTACCTTTCCTTCAGGTATATCACCTTTGATCAACTGCCATGTGGCGCAATTGCCAAAGGATCCGTCGACTTTAACCGGTAAGCTGTAAAAGCTTTGAGTAAAACTTGACATTTCGTCTGAATCCATTGACATTCAATAGCCTACGTGTCCAACCACAAAAATTATAAGTTTTGTACTTTTAACTCTCAGATCCGGTCTTAGCAGATTCTATAGCTATGCATGCAAGGGCCCCTCAGAAGAGATGCTTAAACACTGCAGTGCATTTTTCCTAGCAATTATTGGGACACGAAGTGTTGGGCCACTGTGTGTGTGTCTAGTTTTTTCCGCATTTGTTAAGTCACCTAAAGAACTCAATTAATAAAGGGCTCCAGAACAAATTGATGGGCAAACGGATGACACACTGCACAGAGACTTGTTGGGACAGATTAAAAACAGCTTATTTTAGAATGGGTACACTTTACTAAAGTAGAATGCTCCTACAGAAAGCTGCAAGCAAACTAGCATCTTCTGGAGCTGACATGCAGAGAAGAATGATTTTGTCGTCCTTGAAATCACTAAACAGATATGCGAAATCGATCTTTTGCTAATCCCACCACAGGTTCCAGTGAAAAGAAGAAACGAAACCCATTGACTAAATTGGCAGTCGACTCAATCGATGCCGACTGCAACTGACCTGTCAGCTTCGAACTCAGGAGAGCAGCTAATAGTCTACGAGAGTAATGCTAGATGCCAGAATGCTTCACAGCATCAAAGTCTTAAGCAGAAGCTTCAATGAAAGGTTAGTTCATGCTGTGGCTGCATTCGTTTTCGTGTCTAGAAGCGTTATAACTTTTTGTACTTTTAACTCTCAGATGGGTCTTAGCAGATTTCTATAGCTATGCATGCAAGGGCCCCTCAGAAGAGATGCTTAAACACTGCAGTGCATTTTTCCTAGCAATTATTGGGACACGAAGTGTTGGGCCACTGTGTGTGTGTCTAGTTTTTTCCGCATTTGTTAAGTCACCTAAAGAACTCAATTAATAAAGGGCTCCAGAACAAATTGATGGGCAAACGGATGACACACTGCACAGAGACTTGTTGGGACATATTAAAAACAGCTTATTTTAGAATGGGTACACTTTACTAAAGTAGAATGCTCCTACAGAAAGCTGCAAGCAAACTAGCATCTTCTGGAGCTGACATGCAGAGAAGAATGATTTTGTCGTCCTTGAAATCACTAAATCGATATGCGAAATCGATCTTTTGCTAATCCCACCACAGGTTCCAGTGAAAAGAAGAAACGAAACCCATTGACTAAATTGGCAGTCGACTCAATCGATGCCGACTGCAACTGACCTGTCAGCTTCGAACTCAGGAGAGCAGCTAATAGACTACGAGAGTAATGCTAGATGCCAGAATGCTTCACAGCATCAAAGTCTTAAGCAGAAGCTTCAATGAAAGGTTAGTTCATGCTGTGGCTGCATTCGTTTTCGTGTCTAGAAGCGTTATAACTTTTTGTACTTTTAACTCTCAGATCGGGTCTTAGCAGATTCTATAGCTATGCATGCAAGGGCCCCTCAGAAGAGATGCTTAAACACTGCAGTGCATTTTTCCTAGCAATTATTGGGACACGAAGTGTTGGGCCACTGTGTGTGTGTCTAGTTTTTTCCGCATTTGTTAAGTCACCTAAAGAACTCAATTAATAAAGGGCTCCAGAACAAATTGATGGGCAAACGGATGACACACTGCACAGAGACTTGTTGGGACATATTAAAAACAGCTTATTTTAGAATGGGTACACTTTACTAAAGTAGAATGCTCCTACAGAAAGCTGCAAGCAAACTAGCATCTTCTGGAGCTGACATGCAGAGAAGAATGATTTTGTCGTCCTTGAAATCACTAAATCGATATGCGAAATCGATCTTTTGCTAATCCCACCACAGGTTCCAGTGAAAAGAAGAAACGAAACCCATTGACTAAATTGGCAGTCGACTCAATCGATGCCGACTGCAACTGACCTGTCAGCTTCGAACTCAGGAGAGCAGCTAATAGTCTACGAGAGTAATGCTAGATGCCAGAATGCTTCACAGCATCAAAGTCTTAAGCAGAAGCTTCAATGAAAGGTTAGTTCATGCTGTGGCTGCATTCGTTTTCGTGTCTAGAAGCGTTATAACTTTTTGTACTTTTAACTCTCAGATCGGGTCTTAGCAGATTCTATAGCTATGCATGCAAGGGCCCCTCAGAAGAGATGCTTAAACACTGCAGTGCATTTTTCCTAGCAATTATTGGGACACGAAGTGTTGGGCCACTGTGTGTGTGTCTAGTTTTTTCCGCATTTGTTAAGTCACCTAAAGAACTCAATTAATAAAGGGCTCCAGAACAAATTGATGGGCAAACGGATGACACACTGCACAGAGACTTGTTGGGACAGATTAAAAACAGCTTATTTTAGAATGGGTACACTTTACTAAAGTAGAATGCTCCTACAGAAAGCTGCAAGCAAACTAGCATCTTCTGGAGCTGACATGCAGAGAAGAATGATTTTGTCGTCCTTGAAATCACTAAATCGATATGCGAAATCGATCTTTTGCTAATCCCACCACAGGTTCCAGTGAAAAGAAGAAACGAAACCCATTGACTAAATTGGCAGTCGACTCAATCGATGCCGACTGCAACTGACCTGTCAGCTTCGAACTCAGGAGAGCAGCTAATAGACTACGAGAGTAATGCTAGATGCCAGAATGCTTCACAGCATCAAAGTCTTAAGCAGAAGCTTCAATGAAAGGTTAGTTCATGCTGTGGCTGCATTCGTTTTCGTGTCTAGAAGCGTTATAACTTTTTGTACTTTTAACTCTCAGATCGGGTCTTAGCAGATTCTATAGCTATGCATGCAAGGGCCCCTCAGAAGAGATGCTTAAACACTGCAGTGCATTTTTCCTAGCAATTATTGGGACACGAAGTGTTGGGCCACTGTGTGTGTGTCTAGTTTTTTCCGCATTTGTTAAGTCACCTAAAGAACTCAATTAATAAAGGGCTCCAGAACAAATTGATGGGCAAACGGATGACACACTGCACAGAGACTTGTTGGGACAGATTAAAAACAGCTTATTTTAGAATGGGTACACTTTACTAAAGTAGAATGCTCCTACAGAAAGCTGCAAGCAAACTAGCATCTTCTGGAGCTGACATGCAGAGAAGAATGATTTTGTCGTCCTTGAAATCACTAAACAGATATGCGAAATCGATCTTTTGCTAATCCCACCACAGGTTCCAGTGAAAAGAAGAAACGAAACCCATTGACTAAATTGGCAGTCGACTCAATCGATGCCGACTGCAACTGACCTGTCAGCTTCGAACTCAGGAGAGCAGCTAATAGACTACGAGAGTAATGCTAGATGCCAGAATGCTTCACAGCATCAAAGTCTTAAGCAGAAGCTTCAATGAAAGGTTAGTTCATGCTGTGGCTGCATTCGTTTTCGTGTCTAGAAGCGTTATAACTTTTTGTACTTTTAACTCTCAGATCGGGTCTTAGCAGATTCTATAGCTATGCATGCAAGGGCCCCTCAGAAGAGATGCTTAAACACTGCAGTGCATTTTTCCTAGCAATTATTGGGACACGAAGTGTTGGGCCACTGTGTGTGTGTCTAGTTTTTTCCGCATTTGTTAAGTCACCTAAAGAACTCAATTAATAAAGGGCTCCAGAACAAATTGATGGGCAAACGGATGACACACTGCACAGAGACTTGTTGGGACATATTAAAAACAGCTTATTTTAGAATGGGTACACTTTACTAAAGTAGAATGCTCCTACAGAAAGCTGCAAGCAAACTAGCATCTTCTGGAGCTGACATGCAGAGAAGAATGATTTTGTCGTCCTTGAAATCACTAAATAGATATGCGAAATCGATCTTTTGCTAATCCCACCACAGGTTCCAGTGAAAAGAAGAAACGAAACCCATTGACTAAATTGGCAGTCGACTCAATCGATGCCGACTGCAACTGACCTGTCAGCTTCGAACTCAGGAGAGCAGCTAATAGTCTACGAGAGTAATGCTAGATGCCAGAATGCTTCACAGCATCAAAGTCTTAAGCAGAAGCTTCAATGAAAGGTTAGTTCATGCTGTGGCTGCATTCGTTTTCGTGTCTAGAAGCGTTATAACTTTTTGTACTTTTAACTCTCAGATCGGGTCTTAGCAGATTCTATAGCTATGCATGCAAGGGCCCCTCAGAAGAGATGCTTAAACACTGCAGTGCATTTTTCCTAGCAATTATTGGGACACGAAGTGTTGGGCCACTGTGTGTGTGTCTAGTTTTTTCCGCATTTGTTAAGTCACCTAAAGAACTCAATTAATAAAGGGCTCCAGAACAAATTGATGGGCAAACGGATGACACACTGCACAGAGACTTGTTGGGACAGATTAAAAACAGCTTATTTTAGAATGGGTACACTTTACTAAAGTAGAATGCTCCTACAGAAAGCTGCAAGCAAACTAGCATCTTCTGGAGCTGACATGCAGAGAAGAATGATTTTGTCGTCCTTGAAATCACTAAACAGATATGCGAAATCGATCTTTTGCTAATCCCACCACAGGTTCCAGTGAAAAGAAGAAACGAAACCCATTGACTAAATTGGCAGTCGACTCAATCGATGCCGACTGCAACTGACCTGTCAGCTTCGAACTCAGGAGAGCAGCTAATAGACTACGAGAGTAATGCTAGATGCCAGAATGCTTCACAGCATCAAAGTCTTAAGCAGAAGCTTCAATGAAAGGTTAGTTCATGCTGTGGCTGCATTCGTTTTCGTGTCTAGAAGCGTTATAACTTTTTGTACTTTTAACTCTCAGATCGGGTCTTAGCAGATTCTATAGCTATGCATGCAAGGGCCCCTCAGAAGAGATGCTTAAACACTGCAGTGCATTTTTCCTAGCAATTATTGGGACACGAAGTGTTGGGCCACTGTGTGTGTGTCTAGTTTTTTCCGCATTTGTTAAGTCACCTAAAGAACTCAATTAATAAAGGGCTCCAGAACAAATTGATGGGCAAACGGATGACACACTGCACAGAGACTTGTTGGGACAGATTAAAAACAGCTTATTTTAGAATGGGTACACTTTACTAAAGTAGAATGCTCCTACAGAAAGCTGCAAGCAAACTAGCATCTTCTGGAGCTGACATGCAGAGAAGAATGATTTTGTCGTCCTTGAAATCACTAAACAGATATGCGAAATCGATCTTTTGCTAATCCCACCACAGGTTCCAGTGAAAAGAAGAAACGAAACCCATTGACTAAATTGGCAGTCGACTCAATCGATGCCGACTGCAACTGACCTGTCAGCTTCGAACTCAGGAGAGCAGCTAATAGTCTACGAGAGTAATGCTAGATGCCAGAATGCTTCACAGCATCAAAGTCTTAAGCAGAAGCTTCAATGAAAGGTTAGTTCATGCTGTGGCTGCATTCGTTTTCGTGTCTAGAAGCGTTATAACTTTTTGTACTTTTAACTCTCAGATCGGGTCTTAGCAGATTCTATAGCTATGCATGCAAGGGCCCCTCAGAAGAGATGCTTAAACACTGCAGTGCATTTTTCCTAGCAATTATTGGGACACGAAGTGTTGGGCCACTGTGTGTGTGTCTAGTTTTTTCCGCATTTGTTAAGTCACCTAAAGAACTCAATTAATAAAGGGCTCCAGAACAAATTGATGGGCAAACGGATGACACACTGCACAGAGACTTGTTGGGACATATTAAAAACAGCTTATTTTAGAATGGGTACACTTTACTAAAGTAGAATGCTCCTACAGAAAGCTGCAAGCAAACTAGCATCTTCTGGAGCTGACATGCAGAGAAGAATGATTTTGTCGTCCTTGAAATCACTAAACAGATATGCGAAATCGATCTTTTGCTAATCCCACCACAGGTTCCAGTGAAAAGAAGAAACGAAACCCATTGACTAAATTGGCAGTCGACTCAATCGATGCCGACTGCAACTGACCTGTCAGCTTCGAACTCAGGAGAGCAGCTAATAGTCTACGAGAGTAATGCTAGATGCCAGAATGCTTCACAGCATCAAAGTCTTAAGCAGAAGCTTCAATGAAAGGTTAGTTCATGCTGTGGCTGCATTCGTTTTCGTGTCTAGAAGCGTTATAACTTTTTGTACTTTTAACTCTCAGATCGGGTCTTAGCAGATTCTATAGCTATGCATGCAAGGGCCCCTCAGAGAGATGCTTAAACACTGCAGTGCATTTTTCCTAGCAATTATTGGGACACGAAGTGTTGGGCCACTGTGTGTGTGTCTAGTTTTTTCCGCATTTGTTAAGTCACCTAAAGAACTCAATTAATAAAGGGCTCCAGAACAAATTGATGGGCAAACGGATGACACACTGCACAGAGACTTGTTGGGACAGATTAAAAACAGCTTATTTTAGAATGGGTACACTTTACTAAAGTAGAATGCTCCTACAGAAAGCTGCAAGCAAACTAGCATCTTCTGGAGCTGACATGCAGAGAAGAATGATTTTGTCGTCCTTGAAATCACTAAACAGATATGCGAAATCGATCTTTTGCTAATCCCACCACAGGTTCCAGTGAAAAGAAGAAACGAAACCCATTGACTAAATTGGCAGTCGACTCAATCGATGCCGACTGCAACTGACCTGTCAGCTTCGAACTCAGGAGAGCAGCTAATAGTCTACGAGAGTAATGCTAGATGCCAGAATGCTTCACAGCATCAAAGTCTTAAGCAGAAGCTTCAATGAAAGGTTAGTTCATGCTGTGGCTGCATTCGTTTTCGTGTCTAGAAGCGTTATAACTTTTTGTACTTTTAACTCTCAGATCGGGTCTTAGCAGATTCTATAGCTATGCATGCAAGGGCCCCTCAGAGAGATGCTTAAACACTGCAGTGCATTTTTCCTAGCAATTATTGGGACACGAAGTGTTGGGCCACTGTGTGTGTGTCTAGTTTTTTCCGCATTTGTTAAGTCACCTAAAGAACTCAATTAATAAAGGGCTCCAGAACAAATTGATGGGCAAACGGATGACACACTGCACAGAGACTTGTTGGGACATATTAAAAACAGCTTATTTTAGAATGGGTACACTTTACTAAAGTAGAATGCTCCTACAGAAAGCTGCAAGCAAACTAGCATCTTCTGGAGCTGACATGCAGAGAAGAATGATTTTGTCGTCCTTGAAATCACTAAACAGATATGCGAAATCGATCTTTTGCTAATCCCACCACAGGTTCCAGTGAAAAGAAGAAACGAAACCCATTGACTAAATTGGCAGTCGACTCAATCGATGCCGACTGCAACTGACCTGTCAGCTTCGAACTCAGGAGAGCAGCTAATAGTCTACGAGAGTAATGCTAGATGCCAGAATGCTTCACAGCATCAAAGTCTTAAGCAGAAGCTTCAATGAAAGGTTAGTTCATGCTGTGGCTGCATTCGTTTTCGTGTCTAGAAGCGTTATAACTTTTTGTACTTTTAACTCTCAGATCGGGTCTTAGCAGATTCTATAGCTATGCATGCAAGGGCCCCTCAGAAGAGATGCTTAAACACTGCAGTGCATTTTTCCTAGCAATTATTGGGACACGAAGTGTTGGGCCACTGTGTGTGTGTCTAGTTTTTTCCGCATTTGTTAAGTCACCTAAAGAACTCAATTAATAAAGGGCTCCAGAACAAATTGATGGGCAAACGGATGACACACTGCACAGAGACTTGTTGGGACATATTAAAAACAGCTTATTTTAGAATGGGTACACTTTACTAAAGTAGAATGCTCCTACAGAAAGCTGCAAGCAAACTAGCATCTTCTGGAGCTGACATGCAGAGAAGAATGATTTTGTCGTCCTTGAAATCACTAAATCGATATGCGAAATCGATCTTTTGCTAATCCCACCACAGGTTCCAGTGAAAAGAAGAAACGAAACCCATTGACTAAATTGGCAGTCGACTCAATCGATGCCGACTGCAACTGACCTGTCAGCTTCGAACTCAGGAGAGCAGCTAATAGTCTACGAGAGTAATGCTAGATGCCAGAATGCTTCACAGCATCAAAGTCTTAAGCAGAAGCTTCAATGAAAGGTTAGTTCATGCTGTGGCTGCATTCGTTTTCGTGTCTAGAAGCGTTATAACTTTTTGTACTTTTAACTCTCAGATCGGGTCTTAGCAGATTCTATAGCTATGCATGCAAGGGCCCCTCAGAGAGATGCTTAAACACTGCAGTGCATTTTTCCTAGCAATTATTGGGACACGAAGTGTTGGGCCACTGTGTGTGTGTCTAGTTTTTTCCGCATTTGTTAAGTCACCTAAAGAACTCAATTAATAAAGGGCTCCAGAACAAATTGATGGGCAAACGGATGACACACTGCACAGAGACTTGTTGGGACATATTAAAAACAGCTTATTTTAGAATGGGTACACTTTACTAAAGTAGAATGCTCCTACAGAAAGCTGCAAGCAAACTAGCATCTTCTGGAGCTGACATGCAGAGAAGAATGATTTTGTCGTCCTTGAAATCACTAAATAGATATGCGAAATCGATCTTTTGCTAATCCCACCACAGGTTCCAGTGAAAAGAAGAAACGAAACCCATTGACTAAATTGGCAGTCGACTCAATCGATGCCGACTGCAACTGACCTGTCAGCTTCGAACTCAGGAGAGCAGCTAATAGTCTACGAGAGTAATGCTAGATGCCAGAATGCTTCACAGCATCAAAGTCTTAAGCAGAAGCTTCAATGAAAGGTTAGTTCATGCTGTGGCTGCATTCGTTTTCGTGTCTAGAAGCGTTATAACTTTTTGTACTTTTAACTCTCAGATCGGGTCTTAGCAGATTCTATAGCTATGCATGCAAGGGCCCCTCAGAGAGATGCTTAAACACTGCAGTGCATTTTTCCTAGCAATTATTGGGACACGAAGTGTTGGGCCACTGTGTGTGTGTCTAGTTTTTTCCGCATTTGTTAAGTCACCTAAAGAACTCAATTAATAAAGGGCTCCAGAACAAATTGATGGGCAAACGGATGACACACTGCACAGAGACTTGTTGGGACATATTAAAAACAGCTTATTTTAGAATGGGTACACTTTACTAAAGTAGAATGCTCCTACAGAAAGCTGCAAGCAAACTAGCATCTTCTGGAGCTGACATGCAGAGAAGAATGATTTTGTCGTCCTTGAAATCACTAAACAGATATGCGAAATCGATCTTTTGCTAATCCCACCACAGGTTCCAGTGAAAAGAAGAAACGAAACCCATTGACTAAATTGGCAGTCGACTCAATCGATGCCGACTGCAACGGACCTGTCAGCTTCGAACTCAGGAGAGCAGCTAATAGTCTACGAGAGTAATGCTAGATGCCAGAATGCTTCACAGCATCAAAGTCTTAAGCAGAAGCTTCAATGAAAGGTTAGTTCATGCTGTGGCTGCATTCGTTTTCGTGTCTAGAAGCGTTATAACTTTTTGTACTTTTAACTCTCAGATCGGGTCTTAGCAGATTCTATAGCTATGCATGCAAGGGCCCCTCAGAGAGATGCTTAAACACTGCAGTGCATTTTTCCTAGCAATTATTGGGACACGAAGTGTTGGGCCACTGTGTGTGTGTCTAGTTTTTTCCGCATTTGTTAAGTCACCTAAAGAACTCAATTAATAAAGGGCTCCAGAACAAATTGATGGGCAAACGGATGACACACTGCACAGAGACTTGTTGGGACATATTAAAAACAGCTTATTTTAGAATGGGTACACTTTACTAAAGTAGAATGCTCCTACAGAAAGCTGCAAGCAAACTAGCATCTTCTGGAGCTGACATGCAGAGAAGAATGATTTTGTCGTCCTTGAAATCACTAAATCGATATGCGAAATCGATCTTTTGCTAATCCCACCACAGGTTCCAGTGAAAAGAAGAAACGAAACCCATTGACTAAATTGGCAGTCGACTCAATCGATGCCGACTGCAACGGACCTGTCAGCTTCGAACTCAGGAGAGCAGCTAATAGTCTACGAGAGTAATGCTAGATGCCAGAATGCTTCACAGCATCAAAGTCTTAAGCAGAAGCTTCAATGAAAGGTTAGTTCATGCTGTGGCTGCATTCGTTTTCGTGTCTAGAAGCGTTATAACTTTTTGTACTTTTAACTCTCAGATCGGGTCTTAGCAGATTCTATAGCTATGCATGCAAGGGCCCTCAGAGGAGATGCTTAAACACTGCAGTGCATTTTTCCTAGCAATTATTGGGACACGAAGTGTTGGGCCACTGTGTGTGTGTCTAGTTTTTTCCGCATTTGTTAAGTCACCTAAAGAACTCAATTAATAAAGGGCTCCAGAACAAATTGATGGGCAAACGGATGACACACTGCACAGAGACTTGTTGGGACATATTAAAAACAGCTTATTTTAGAATGGGTACACTTTACTAAAGTAGAATGCTCCTACAGAAAGCTGCAAGCAAACTAGCATCTTCTGGAGCTGACATGCAGAGAAGAATGATTTTGTCGTCCTTGAAATCACTAAATAGATATGCGAAATCGATCTTTTGCTAATCCCACCACAGGTTCCAGTGAAAAGAAGAAACGAAACCCATTGACTAAATTGGCAGTCGACTCAATCGATGCCGACTGCAACGGACCTGTCAGCTTCGAACTCAGGAGAGCAGCTAATAGTCTACGAGAGTAATGCTAGATGCCAGAATGCTTCACAGCATCAAAGTCTTAAGCAGAAGCTTCAATGAAAGGTTAGTTCATGCTGTGGCTGCATTCGTTTTCGTGTCTAGAAGCGTTATAACTTTTTGTACTTTTAACTCTCAGATCGGGTCTTAGCAGATTCTATAGCTATGCATGCAAGGGCCCCTCAGAGAGATGCTTAAACACTGCAGTGCATTTTTCCTAGCAATTATTGGGACACGAAGTGTTGGGCCACTGTGTGTGTGTCTAGTTTTTTCCGCATTTGTTAAGTCACCTAAAGAACTCAATTAATAAAGGGCTCCAGAACAAATTGATGGGCAAACGGATGACACACTGCACAGAGACTTGTTGGGACATATTAAAAACAGCTTATTTTAGAATGGGTACACTTTACTAAAGTAGAATGCTCCTACAGAAAGCTGCAAGCAAACTAGCATCTTCTGGAGCTGACATGCAGAGAAGAATGATTTTGTCGTCCTTGAAATCACTAAATAGATATGCGAAATCGATCTTTTGCTAATCCCACCACAGGTTCCAGTGAAAAGAAGAAACGAAACCCATTGACTAAATTGGCAGTCGACTCAATCGATGCCGACTGCAACTGACCTGTCAGCTTCGAACTCAGGAGAGCAGCTAATAGTCTACGAGAGTAATGCTAGATGCCAGAATGCTTCACAGCATCAAAGTCTTAAGCAGAAGCTTCAATGAAAGGTTAGTTCATGCTGTGGCTGCATTCGTTTTCGTGTCTAGAAGCGTTATAACTTTTTGTACTTTTAACTCTCAGATCGGGTCTTAGCAGATTCTATAGCTATGCATGCAAGGGCCCCTCAGAGAGATGCTTAAACACTGCAGTGCATTTTTCCTAGCAATTATTGGGACACGAAGTGTTGGGCCACTGTGTGTGTGTCTAGTTTTTTCCGCATTTGTTAAGTCACCTAAAGAACTCAATTAATAAAGGGCTCCAGAACAAATTGATGGGCAAACGGATGACACACTGCACAGAGACTTGTTGGGACATATTAAAAACAGCTTATTTTAGAATGGGTACACTTTACTAAAGTAGAATGCTCCTACAGAAAGCTGCAAGCAAACTAGCATCTTCTGGAGCTGACATGCAGAGAAGAATGATTTTGTCGTCCTTGAAATCACTAAATAGATATGCGAAATCGATCTTTTGCTAATCCCACCACAGGTTCCAGTGAAAAGAAGAAACGAAACCCATTGACTAAATTGGCAGTCGACTCAATCGATGCCGACTGCAACGACCTGTCAGCTTCGAACTCAGGAGAGCAGCTAATAGTCTACGAGAGTAATGCTAGATGCCAGAATGCTTCACAGCATCAAAGTCTTAAGCAGAAGCTTCAATGAAAGGTTAGTTCATGCTGTGGCTGCATTCGTTTTCGTGTCTAGAAGCGTTATAACTTTTTGTACTTTTAACTCTCAGATCGGGTCATGCATGCAAGGGCCCCTCAGAGAGATGCTTAAACACTGCAGTGCATTTTTCCTAGCAATTA
>NIVC01001411.1:0-126936 GCA_002269645.1 Macrostomum lignano | reverse complement strand
GCGGCCGCTGGCCAAGAAGGACAGTTGAATGTCAATTCATAGAACCCTTTTTAAACCTTCTCATTCTACAGGGACTTTGTACTTTTTTTGCTGCCAAAGATGCCGTTGATTTCCAGTTTTATTGTCTAAAGAAGTGAAAGAGTTCATTAGAAACAAAAAGGTTAAAGTAGAATTAATTGTTATCGCATTGCTTTTTAATGGTCCTTTATAGTTTTAAGATCAATGCAACACGGATCTAGTCGAGAATAACGTTTGACGGTCATATTAGTATCAATAATCTATTGTATAAGAATTATATAATCTATTGCTATCTGTATTTGTTTTCCGGTTGTCATTAACTGAGGCTTTTAATTAATCATGTTCGTGGCCTTTAATTAATTATTTGGTGCCGTAATTAACAGAATGACAGTTGTTGCTCACTGCGTTATGCTCTCGCTGCCAAAACCTTTGATATGGCTCATTCGTGTGTATGCGACCCTACTCAACTACTACTATTTTTAGTAGACTGGAGGTAAATTTGCCTCTGATTGCAATGCGGATTAAGATAAAGTATTCTAATGAACAACTTTAATGGTTCTTTTGTTCGTGCTTCTTTTATTTTTTGAAGCTTGTTAAGAAGTCTTATAGTAACTTCTGAGAAGTCACCAGCTATCTGAAGCATCAGGGAGGGTTTGCAGCCACCTTAGCCATGACAGAGTTGCCATTGTCTAACTGGCCCACCCCGCGCACTCGCCTTCAACCAAGGCAAGTCGCGGCGCTCCTTTCAGAGGCGGCGGCGTCTCGCGCGGCCCGCCCAGAGGCGGCCCAAGAGGTCGCGGCGGCCGCGGAGGCCGGCCCGCTGCCCGAGTGCCGTACGGTGACCACTACCGGCCGGACCCGGCGGGCCGCTCTGAGGAGTTCGGCGCCCCAGCACCAGCGGCCGGGCTCAGAGCGGTCCTCCTTGGTGGTGATGGCCCGCGACCTTCCCGCGAACGTCTCCGAGGCCGACCTGTCCGAGGCGTTCGGCCGCATCGGCCGAATCAGCCGAATCTGGACGATGCCGCATAAACGGCGGGCCCTCGTTGAATTCCAGGAGCAGAGATCCGTTGCTAGGACTTTCGAGCTGGCAAAGTGAGCTCTGGCACCGGCTGCTTTGGAGGGCCTGCGGTGCTTACCTTGTGTGTTTGGGCTCCATCTCGTCCTTTTCTCCCTCTTCCAGTCTCCCTCTTCCCATCTCCCTCTTCCAGTCTCCCTCTCCCCGTCTCCCATCTCCCTCTTCCAGTCTCCCTCTCCCCGTCTCCCATCTCCCTCTTCCAGTCTCCCTCTCCCCGTCTCCCATCTCCCTCTTCCAGTCTCCCTCTCCCCGTCTCCCTCTCCCCGTCTCCCTCTCCCCGTTTCCCTCTCCCTCTTCCCATCTCCCTCTTCCAGTCTCCCTTTCCCCGTCTTCCTCTTCCCGTCTTCCTCTCCCAGTCTTCCCATGGAAGTGATTTCTTCCCCTTCCCTCATCAATATTTCCCTCTCGTCCCGCCCGCAGGTCGGGCGCTCTTGGCGGCATCCACGTAGTCGAGTCGTCCATTATCCGCATCATGCACCGCGGCGACGGCTTCCCGGCTCCCAACCGGGTGCTGCTGCTGGTGTTCTACAGGGCCGAGCCCAGCCTGCCAGTCAGCATGGAGATGCTGCACGCCGCCTGCTCACGGTTTGGCCAGGTGTGCCGGGCTGTGATGTTTCGCAAGGGCCCGAGTTGCCAGCTGCATGCTATGGTTGAATTCGCTCACATTGAACAGGCGGTGACCGCCAAGGCCAGGCTAAATGGGCTGGACTTCTTTGACGGCTGCTGTACTGTTAAGGTGAGGCAGTTATTTCAGCCCCTGGGTCTTGGCATTTGGGATTCCTTCCCACTTATTTTTAATGTCTATTCTCACCTGTCTTAAATGCCCATTCTAAACTGTCTAGGATGTCTATTCTCACCTGTCTGGGATGTCTATTCTAAACTCTAGGATGTCCAGTCTCACCTGTCTATGCTATCCATTCTCACCTGTCTGGGATGTCTATTCTCACCTGTTTAGGGTGTCTTCTCACCTGTATAGAATTTCGATTCTCACCTGTCTATGTTATATATTCTCACCCGCGTTTATGATGTCTATTCTCACCTGTCTAGGATGTCTATTCTCACCTGTATAGAATGTCTATTCTCCCCTGTCTAGGATGTCAATTCTCACCTATCTAGGATGTCTTTTCTCACCTAAGATATCCATTCTCACCCGTCCAGATTAATTACTGCTGAAGTAAAACCATCCCGACCCCCGCAACACCAGGTGGACTTCGCGCTGCCCCCCGAGCTCACGATAGTCCGCAACACCCCGGACGCCTTCGACTTCACCCGCGACCCGAGCATTCAGCAGGAGCCCGGGCCGCCCCACCGCGTCACTCCCGTGCTGCTGCTCTCCGGCCTGGACTCCGGCGTGTTCACCTGCGACCGGCTGTTCAACCTCATCTGCCTGTACGGCAACGTGATCGGCATCTGCCTGCTGAGCCGGCCGCCGGGCCAGCAGCTGCCACCCGGACAGCCGCCGCCTCCCCCGGTCCGCTGATTGGCGCCTACGTTGAAGTTGGCGACGTTGCCTCAGCCTGCCGGGTCGGCAGCTGCCTGGACGGCGCCAGGATGTTCGGTAGCTGCCTTCGGGTGTCACCGACGCCGCTGGCCAGGCTGACCAAGGACTCGGCGCCGCACGGAGTGGCGCTGGACCGGGCCCTGCCAGACAAGAGTCCCGGGTTCGTTGACTACTCGGACTGCGCCAACAATCGGTTCACCACTCCGAGGCAGGCGGCCAGCAACAAGCCGGCGCCACCGTTCCGCACCCTCTACTATTGGAACTGCCCGCCCGGGATTCAGGTGAGTTTTCAGATTCAGGTGACTTTATGACTCACCCAGACTGCTTATGACTCAAAATGCATGACGCAAACTAACTATGGCTATTAAAAAATGCCGCATCCATTCATCATACATGTTGTCTCCAATCTGATAGTAATTACTTCGAATCCGTTTTTTTGTATTTTTTCATTTATCGAAAGAAAACGCAATTCAGCCTACTAACAGTATTTTTCGCGCACTTTTATTACCAGGAGCACCAGCTTCGCCGAGTGTTCGACGAGGCCAAATGCCCGCTGCCAACTTCAACGCTGCGGTTCAGCAACGCCAGAGCGACCGACAAGTCCTCGGCGGCATGGCGCAGTGGCCGAACGCGATGCTGTCCACAGAGGCGCTGGTGCTGGCCAACAACCGCGAGCTGGTCGGCCTCGGCCAGCAGGAGCGCGGCGGCAACTTCGTGCTGCGGCTGCGCTTCGCCGACCGGGCCATCGGCCAGAAGGAGGATGCGGAGCAGGACTGACGGGCTGATAGCAGTGCATAAGAACTATGTTAATATGAGTAGTATATGATAGTCCATCTGGCCCATTCTGTGCGTGCATTTACCGTGCCCGTTGCATTGCTAGTTTGGCTATAATATAATCGGTTTTATCGCATCCCTTGATCATTATCGGATGCCGTCAGCTTTGCTGTCTGCTTAATTAATCAATTATTTTAAACCCTTTTGTATGTCTTACCCATGTCTTACCCATGATGACTCATCATGAGACCTGCCTTCTGGTCCAGGTCCAGTCACCGGAAACGCCTTATGGTCCGATTCAATCACACCAGAACTGCCTTATGATCAGATTCAACATCTCCGGAACTGCCTTATGATCCGATTTAATCACACCAGAAATGCCTTATGATCCGATTCAGTCACACCGGAACTGCCTTATGATCCGATTCAATCACACCGGAAATGCCTTATGATCCGATTCAGTCACACCGGAAATGCCTTATGATCCGATTCAGTCACACCGGAACTGCCTTATGATCCGGTTCAGTCACACCGGAACTGCCTTATGATCCGGTTCAGTCACACCGGAACTGCCTTATGATCCGGTTCAGTCACACCGGAAATGCCTTATGATCAGATTCAATCACACCGGAACTGCCTTCTGATCCGGCCCAATCGCTTAGCATTTCGCCGGGAGTTGTGCACTGCCGAGATGTAAAAAAATTATAGTTTGGCTATAATATAATCGGTTTTATCGCATCCCTTGATCATTATCGGATGCCGCCAGCTTTGCTGTCTGCTTAATTAATCAATTATTTTAAACCCTTTTGTATGTCTTACCCATGTCTTACCCATGATGACTCATCATGAGACCTGCCTTCTGGTCCAGGTCCAGTCACCGGAAACGCCTTATGGTCCGATTCAATCACACCAGAACTGCCTTATGATCAGATTCAACATCTCCGGAACTGCCTTATGATCCGATTTAATCACACCGGAAATGCCTTCTGATCCGGTTCAATCACACCGGAACTGCCTTATGATCCAATTCAAGCACACCGGAACTTCCTTTATGATCAGATTCAACATCTCCGGAACTGCCTTATGATCCGATTTAATCACACCAGAAATGCCTTATGATCCGATTCAGTCACACCGGAACTGCCTTATGATCCGATTCAATCACACCGGAAATGCCGTATGATCCGATTCAGTCACACCGGAAATGCCTTATGATCCGGTTCAATCACACCGGAACTGTCTTATGATCCAATTCAAGCACACCGGAACTTCCTTTATGATCAGATTCAACATCTCCGGAACTGCCTTATGATCCGATTTAATCACACCAGAACTGCATTCTGATCCGGTTCAATCACACCGGAACTGCCTTATGATCCGATTCAATCACACCGGAAATGCCTTATGATCCGATTCAGTCACACCGGAAATGCCTTATGATCCGGTTCAATCACACCGGAACTGTCTTATGATCCAATTCAAGCACACCGGAACTACCTTTATGATCAGATTCAACATCTCCGGAAATGCCTTATGATCCGATTCAGTCACACTGGAAATGCCTTATGATCCGATTCAGTCACACCGGAAATGCCTTATGATCCGATTCAGTCACACCGGAAATGCCTTATGATCCGATTCAGTCACACCGGAACTGCCTTATGATCCGGTTCAGTCACACCGGAACTGCCTTATGATCCGGTTCAGTCACACCGGAACTGCCTTATGATCCGGTTCAGTCACACCGGAACTGCCTTATGATCAGATTCAATCACACCGGAACTGCCTTCTGATCCGGCCCAATCGCTTAGCATTTCGCCGGGAGTTGTGCACTGCCGAGATGTAAAAAAATTCCGGATGAAATATACGATGAAGATGGTGGCGTCTTGTTTGAAGTTCTCTATTTGACTTCGTGATAAAGTACCCGTTTTGCTGGTGAATAATGAGATATGGGGTATTAAAATGAAACAAGATAGTTAGAGTATTGGTTTTGACAATCAATATGAGAAAATGGAGCTCTAAAGTGATTTTCAACAAACCATTGAAACATTTGAAACTTAAACTGCGTGCTCACTCCATTGCGCTGCTGAACTAGGGAGGAATTCGCCACGCATGGCGCTCCACAGTCATCTAAAGCAAAAAGAGTCCCCCCGCCCCATCAAGAGGGAAAAGTGCAGTTCCAGACTGAAGGCTGTTTTCGCGCTGCTGTGCGCAAAGAGGAACAATTGCCGACTGCCGGGCAAGCAGGGAGGAAGGGAGACGAAAGGCCGGATGGGATTTCGAATGGATGGCGGCGAACGAACGACATTTCGATCGGCCCCGTCCGCGCCACCGCTGCTGCGGCCCCGCCAATTGACGATTTGCTTGGCCTGGGGAACTTTTCTGCTTTGGCCTGCTGGAGAATCTGGCAGGGAGATCGGAGCCTCTGCGGCTGCAGTGTGGAATGCCAGCTTGCGTGTACATAACGGCCTGGTCATGAAGTTCTTGTTACAGTGTTCTGGAGAGGAAACTTGTAGGATCTTAATAGTTCTTGGTGCCATGCTTGCTTTCTTGGAAAGTTACGGCGCTTACTTTTAGTTAAGCCGAGGACTAGCGCTCTGAAATACTCAATTCAATATGATCTCTTTGTTGTCAACAACAACAACAACAACAGAGTACGCTGCCAGTTCACAAAAGCGGCGTCAGATGGCGCGCTTCAAAGCTTGGGCGCGAACAAAAGCCGCACCGCCGGCAGAGTCCGGGGCGCCGGCGTCAGCCAGCAGACAGTCGACGTAGCGCCGAGTCTTCGCCTGTCCCCGCCGGTAGGGTGCCTGCAACGTAAGTAGCAGCACCTCCTGCACCGGCTCCGGACAGAAGGCCTCGGCGCGGATGACGTGGCCTGCCAGCTGGAGTCGCCGACGGCGCAGCAGATCGCTAGGACGGGCCAGGCCGGCGCGATGATAGAGCGCCGTGTTGGTGACTCGCTCGTTGCCGATCTTGAAGGCGGCGCGCAGCAGGCCAGCGTGCGCCGCGTCGACTTGAGCCTCGAGCGAGTCTGTCAGCGTCCAGGTCTCGGCGTTGTATAACAGGACGGTCTCGATCACCGCCTGGAACAGCGCCGCCCTCTGGCAACTTAATATCTTTGTTGTCAACTTAATATCTGGG
Source organism: Macrostomum lignano (assembly GCA_002269645.1). Classification (NCBI taxonomy): domain Eukaryota; kingdom Metazoa; phylum Platyhelminthes; family Macrostomidae; genus Macrostomum; species Macrostomum lignano. Next base: position 120,424 of record NIVC01001411.1, on the reverse strand, counting down.
GCCAGCTCAATCAAGTTGAAAGAGCAGGCTTCGGCCAATCAATCAGCTTCCGCTCCAGAGTTAGAATCTACGAGTATATAGATCTCCTTGAGCTGTCTTGCCACTAGCCCTGGTGCTACTTCGTAATATAATTACTCGGCTGGTCAGCTGGTGCAGTGAAATATGAGGAAGGGCGGCTGGGAGAGAGTGGAGCCGCTGTCTGCTGCTTTATGGCAGCCACGGTTTGTTGTTCTTTTCTCTTGTAATGAACGGGCTTCGCTCCGCTGTCTGCTTGTGACTGGTATACAAGATTGGCGTGTGCGGCAGAACGTTTTTGCTCCATCTTTTTACGTTTGTCAACCTTGTAAAATTTTGGTTGAAGTTCGAAGGTTAATTCCGGTAATAGAGTCCTTTAACGTTTAATACGGGGTCTCGGGACCACGTTGGTGAGATTTTCAGTCCTCAAAGGTGAGACTTTCAGATCTCGAGATGAAATTTCCAGACCTCAAGATGAGATTTCCAGACCTCAAGTTGAGATTTCCAGACCTCAAGGTGAGATTTCCGGATCTCAAATTTGAGATTTCCAGACCTCAAAGGTGGGATTTCTTGACTTAAAGGTGAAATTTCCAGACTTCAAAAGTAAGATTTCCAGATCTCAAAGCTGAGATTTCTAGACCTCAAAGTGAGATTTTTTCCTGATCTCAAATTTGAGATTTCCAGACCTCAAAGGTGTGATTTCTTGACTTAAAGGTGAAATATCCAGACCTCAAAAGTGGGATTTCCAGATCTCAAAGGTGAGATTTTTAGATATCAAATGCGAGATTTCCAGATCTCAAAGGTGAGATTTCCAGACCTCAAAGGTGAGATTTCCAGACTGACCTCAAGGTGAGATTTTTTCCTGATCTCAAATTTGAGATTTCCAGACCTCGAAGGTGGGATTTCTTGACTTAAAGGTAAAATATCCAGATCTCAAAGGTGAGATTTTTAGATATCAAATGTGAGATATCCAGACCTCGAAGGTAAGATTTCAAGTCTCAAATATGGAGCTCTCAAAGCTATCTAAATAATCATTAGAAGATCCTCAATTCTGTAAATCACGTCTGCACACAGTCAGGCAAGCGCTTAATACACTCGCCATGCAGTCACATGACTGTAGAAGTTGTTTTACAGCCCCACACGGTGCTCCTCTTGCCCTCTGCAGCAATGTTATATTGGGGTGATAAATTCTTGGATTCTCCACATTACTCACAGTTGGCTACGCGGCTGTCCCTGTTTGCCTTGTATTTTTGTTCTTCTGATTTCCAGTGCAGTGGCGTGATTGGGTGATTGATGGCCAGGCCCGGCAGAGCACCTCCGCTCAGCCGCGAGTATTGCTTCTAGTATTGAATAGAGCTTTACAGAGCTTCGAGCAGAGTTGACCCTGGGTTCTCTCGGTTTAATAAAGTGCATGGCGTGGCGTGGCCGCCCGAGAGAGCGGCTCCTGGCCTCGGCTTCAGATTGCTGCTCCTGCGGCCGGCCCCGGTTGAAAACCGCAGATGTTTTCGAGCTCAAGACGGGGTAAAATTGAATCTCTGAGAGAGCGTGTCGGAGAGCTGGGGGTGCTGGCGTGGGCTCGCAGACTCTGAGAGGCCTGCATTAATTCTCTATAAATAGCTGTGGGCTCTCAACTTTGATATCGTAGCTCAAGGTTTTCAAGGGTATTCGATCCTCACAGGGTGCGGGTCTCAAAGCATACGATAGCTTCGATGGGTGAGTGCTCGTAGCTCTTGGAGGGGGAGCTCAAGAGGTTCGACGCTACTGGAAGGGTGAGTCTGACGGGCTGGTGAGACTCCAAGGGTTGAGATTCTCAAGGACTAGATTCCTATGCTTTACGCCATTACCAGAAGCCCTTTATTGGTGGCCCAGCGGCAAGGGTAGCAGGGGTCTTATCTTTTTTAACCATTTTTCAAAAAAAAATTTTTTAATTTATTAATTTTCCATTCCCACCACTAATTTTTTCCTCTTGAAATTAAGTTTCCTGATTACGGTCGGCACTGCCTGTTTTAACCATTAACGGACTCTTCATTACGCTCTCCAACCCGTAGGTTTTTATGAGATCTTATTGTTAAAATTTTGCGTATTAAAACTTTTTTCCTCTGAGACACCTTAGCCAGTTATAATTAGCTGAAATTATTGAAAATTTTGCCACAAAAGAACTCTCTCGGTGAATGCGGCGCTCAAACGGGATCAGTGTCCGCCTCTCCCCTTTGTCTTTGCCTTCCCCGCACCGCTTCCGCCTCCTCTAATCAAAGATTCAGATTCCTGCTTTGTTCCTCTTTTATCCCTGCCTTTGTGCTCCATCTATCTGGGAACCTCCGCTTCCCGCCATAATTCTGTGATCTCAGGCAATTCTCAGGAAACAAAGAATTTCTAATCAATATCCTGTCCTAGGTGCGGTTCGAAATCCAATTTCCTCATCTGTTCCAGCTGAGAGGTAAACAATTTTATGAACCTCAGATGATGCAGGTGGGTGTAGCTCAGATGATGCAGGTGGATGTAGCTCAGATGATGCAGGTGGATGTAGCTCAGATGATGCAGGTGGGTGTAGCTCAGATGATGCAGGTGGGTGTAGCTCAGATGATGCAGGTGGGCGTAGCTCAGATGATGCAGGTGGGTGTAGCTCAGATGATGCAGGTGGGTGTAGCTCAGATGATGCAGGTGGGTGTAGCTCAGATGATGCAGGTGGGTGTAGCTCAGATGATGCAGGTGGGTGTAGCTCAGATGATGCAGGTGGGTGTAGCTCAGATGATGCAGGTGGGTGTAGCTCAGATGATGCAGGTGGGTGTAGCTCAGATGATGCAGGTGGGTGTAGCTCAGATGATGCAGGTGGGTGTAGCTCAGATGATGCAGGTGGGTGTAGCTCAGATGATGCAGGTGGGTGTAGCTCAGATGATGCAGGTGGGTGTAGCTCAGATGATGCAGGTGGTTGTAGCTCAGATGATGCAGGTGGGTGTAGCTCAGATGATGCAGGTGGGTGTAGCTCAGATGATGCAGGTGGGCGTAGCTCAGATGATGCAGGTGGGTGTAGCTCAGATGATGCAGGTGGGTGTAGCTCAGATGATGCAGGTGGGTGTAGCTCAGATGATGCAGGTGGGTGTAGCTCAGATGATGCAGGTGGGTGTAGCTCAGATGATGCAGGTGGGTGTAGCTCAGATGATGCAGGTGGGTGTAGCTCAGATGATGCAGGTGGGTGTAGCTCAGATGATGCAGGTGGGTGTAGCTCAGATGATGCAGGTGGGTGTAGCTCAGATGATGCAGGTGGGTGTAGCTCAGATGATGCAGGTGGGTGTAGCTCAGATGATGCAGGTGGGTGTAGCTCAGATGATGCAGGTGGGTGTAGCTCAGATGATGCAGGTGGGTGTAGCTCAGATAATGCGGGTGGGTCAGACTGAGGCTCCTCAGGAAGTGTTAGCTATGCGTTAGCACTCCCTACAGGCAAGTATGAACTTGTTGTTCTGTCGGTTCATCTGACAAGTGTTGTGCGTAGAAAATCATATAAACAGAAAGAAAGCAGTCAGACCTCGCCTCAAATGAACCATAATTGGGCATCGGGGAGGCTCGACGCCCCTCCCACTCAGGTCACAGATGTTTTTTCCGCTTGTGGGCGGCTGTATTTCGATCGAGTATTGGAATAATTTGCAATTGGAAACTAATTTTTTACGCTTGAGTGCCTCTGCAGGCCATGCGGCAGGTGCGCGTCGGAGGCTTGTTTATCGAAATATAAAAACAAGTTTGGCTGGATCGCTTCGTGCCATTCCTGGCATTTGGGATAATGACTGGGGATTCGGCAGCTGGGTGAGACCTGAGAACTAAGACAAGTGAGGGTGGGGAAAACCCTATCTGAGGGCTGCAGGCACCCCGGCGCAACGCCTTCGTTGACCACATCATCATCGTCAATTCTGCTGACTCCTGAGCACACACAAGCGCGCCGATACTGTGCGCAGACAAATTAATAAATAATTTTAATAACCAATTACACCTGCCTCAATTCGGCCAGATGTGCTACCGACAGCTCAGCCGCAGCCATTGCGCGGCTCATCTGAAGGCTGCGTACGGCTGTTCAGTCCAAGGACTGGGGGTCACCACACACACCCTCAATTACCCCAGCTAATGCTGGCACCCATTTTACAGCTGTGTGAACTGCAGCAGTGCAGAGTTGTGTCTTGCTCAAGGACGCAAACTGTTCCAGTAGGATCGGGAATCGAACCCCCGACCTTCAAGTCGTGAGTCCGACGCTCTAACCACTAGGCTACAACGGGATCAAGGGGATGTGCGCGCGAGAGTTAGGACGCTGAGCTGCTTTGCATCCAAGCACCGGAGAGAGCCTGCGAGTTATATGAGCATTCGGGCGAACCTCTCAGATGAGTTGGGTTCGATGCAGCCCTAAACTCTGAGTCAATTATTAGGCGCACGAACACAATGAGGAGGAGAGAAACAATCGGGTTTTGAAGCAGATCTGGAAGCAAAAACTCGGTCTATTTGCAAAAACCCCCAGTCTGGATTGCAAGGCCAGGGGCAATGCTTTCAGAACTGCATTAACGCGATGAATTGTTGCTAGGGGTGACGGGCCAGGCTGACTGTTGCCCGCGATTTGATTATGCAAATGCGAGAGTCGCTTCCGGAGATTTGGCGCGCAAATCTGCGCCCGAGAAACTTCCACTGGAAGCGAATCTCCTCTGCCTGGCTGTGCACTTTTGGTAAATAAAATTTGCGATTTGCGTCGGCGAGTCTGCGAATAGAATCATTTACGAAGCATTTTAAAAAGCTTTAAAAAACAGCTTTCAGCTGACTGATTGGCGCTGAATTTCTGCATGCTAAATTTGGTACTGGCTTCCGAATCTGCTGGCTCTAGCTTCTGTCTGTCTGTCTGTCTGTCTGTCTGTCTGTCTGTCTGTCTGTCTGTCTGTCTGTCTCTCCTTTCCTTCCTCTCGCTGCATTTCTTGTTGTGTATCCTGAAATCCTGCTGTATATCTCCTATGGAATATTTATATGCAGGAAGAGTAACTATTGATTTTCAGACAGCGAATCTTCCATCCTCAATCCAGATGCTGAATGCAGCGCACAGGTACAATAAGAAGGGCGGGCAAAGGACAATGCACTGCAGCGTCTCTCTCTCCCTCCCTCTCTCTCTAGCGCTCCCATCAGTTTCGGTTTTCGTCAACACGGCCCCACTCGGCCATGGATAGACTTTTCAGAGACATATTCCAAGCAGGCGTGCCCTGGCCTCTCATTCCCTGTTCTGTTTCTCTCAGTTCCCATTGGCTGGACTCCCCTTCCCTAGCCAGCCTGCCTCTCTCGGCTTCCCACTAGAAATACCCGCCGGCCTTAGCCCGGCAGAAGCTCCGCCTGACATTGCAGTGGAAGCCAAATTGCATAATGAATTCGAGCAACATTTCTCTGCTAGCGCTGAATGACAGCGAATTGAACGAGTCATGTCTGGCTGACCACTTCAACGCCTTCGAGAAGCGGTTCATTCTCCTGACTGACGTCATCCTGTCCTCCCTGATCTTTGTGATGGGCCTGGTGCTCAACTCGCTCTCCGTTCTGGTGCTGAAGCGGGACATCGGAAAGTCCTCAATGAGCGTCCTGCTATTGGCGCTGTCCACCTGTAAGTAGGCCTTGCAACCCCTGCTACTGGCAACCCCCGCCCCTTGCAACCCCTGCTCCTGGCAACCCCCGCCCCTTGCAACCCCTGTTACTGGCAACCCCCGCCCCTTGCAACCCCTGTTACTGGCAACCCCCGCCCCTTGCAACCCCCGCCCCTTGCAACCCCTGCTCCTGGCAACCCCCGCCCCTTGCAACCCCTGCTCCTGGCAACCCCCGCCCCTTGCAACCCCTGCTCCTGGCAACCCCCGCCCCTGCAACCCCTGCTCCTGGCAACCCCCGCCCCTGCAACCCCTGCTCCTGGCAACCGCCGCCCCTTGCAACCCCTGCTTCTGGCAACCAAACCTACACTCATTGCAACCAAACCTACACTCATTGCAACCAAACCTACACTCATTGCAACCAAACCTACACTCACTGCAACCAAACCTACACTCACTGCAACCAAACCTACACTCATTGCAACCAAACCTACACTCATTGCAACCAAACCTACAGTCGTTCTTGTAAAGTTTGTTTAAGTATTATTATTTCATTTCTATTACCAGAAACCCAATCGTGTGACCTGAAAACTTTTTTTGTGAAACGAAAAAAAGCAAACAGAAAGCTTTGTCATCTGTCCCCTTTGGGGATTTTTTAGTTTAGGATTGACAACTAAACTAGGCAGGACATTGCGAGCCAGTTGAACGTTGCCAAATTCCGGTTTGGTTCGCAAGTCGCTCAGTCATTCGCTGACGCAGGAAATGAAGGCCTGGCTGTAGTTGTGCCGGCCAAGCTGGCGAATAATTACTGGGTTGGTGCGAGTGCGAGAGGTTCTGTTGCACAGGAAGCCAGCTGGAGAGCTGCTCTGTGTACCAAATTGAGCAGGCAGAAGCACAGCAACCACAATTATGTGAAGCTAATCTGTGCTCGGGAAAACACCTGATCTTGCTTAGGGCGGGAAGCTCTAGGAATTCAAATGCAGCTCGCTGGTCAGCTGCGCTCCGTGACGTCTCAAGCTGTTCCGTTGATTGCCGCCGGCTAATTATCCATCTCAAAGCGTTTGAAATGGAATATTACAGAAGAATGCTAAGGATTACATGGGAAAAGAAAGAAACAAATTCCCGGGTTTGGAGAAAAGTTAAGGACAGGCCGCACTCGGCGTTTCGTCGACTGCCTGCTGGCTGACGCCGGCGCACGCGTTCGTTCGCGACCTGGCCCTGAGGCGCGGCCTGTGACGCTGACCGTGTATTTTGTTGTTAAGGAGGCATTGGGAAAGGAACCAGTATCTATGGATGAGATCATCAAGCGGAGAAAGCTCAAATATTACGGACATCAGGAGGAAGATGACCTGAAGGAATGGACCGGATGGACGATGGAGAGGTTAAGAAGAGCAGCGAAGAACAGTCAGTGATGGAGGAATCTGGTGCATGAATGGGTGGTAAAGAAGAAAACGAATAATTATTGTGCTTGAATGGAGAGATTCTAGAAGAGTCGAGGGACTTCAGTGCGTCATGTGTATGTACATGTGCGAGATGAGTGTGTTTTGAGCTGCAAAGGGCTGTCTTGGGGTGTGTAAGCCGGTTCTGAGTACGTGAGGAAACTTCTACAATGGGTTTCCATGGGGTGGTCTCGTGCGAAATTTCTTAAGTCTGCAGAGATTTTCAAACTCGGGGCGTCGTCAACCTCCTCCAACCTCGATCCCACCCCAACTCTCCACCTCTGATGCCCGCAGTCGACACGGTGTTCATCGGTCTGTCGGCGCCCTACATCGTGGTCTATATGGGCCTCGGCGTGCTGGTCCGCGACAGCGCTGGAGTCCAGCTGCAGACACTGCTGAACGCCAGCCCGGCCATCCAGGTTGCCCTGCCGGCCGTCTGGTACCTCGGCAGCGCCGCCCGGACCGCCCGCAATTGGATCATCCTGATCGTCGCTCTGGACCGCTACACCGTGGTGCAGAATCCATTTATGTCTGGCCGTCGCAGCAACCCGCGCAGGTCCCGGATTTACTGCATCTCCGTGTCGGCCGCCTCGCTGCTGTACAACCTGCCGCTACTGCTGGAGTACACTGTTGTGCCGCACCGCTGCCTGCCGCTGAACGTCAGCCAAGCCCAGCCGGAGCGTCTTGGCTATGTGTACATGCTGGTGTACAAGAAGCTGATGCACTTTATCTTCCTGTCACTCGGCCCGGTGCTCTGGCTGCTGGTGTTCAACGCACTGCTGATCCGCAGCCTGCTGGTGGCGTCCCGGATTCGAGCCACCATCACGCGGGAGGCGACACGACGGACTGAGGACACGAAGATGCTGGTGGTCATAATCGCCGTATTTGTGGCTACCGAGCTGCCCGGCGCGGTCTGGCAGCTGCTGCTCGACACCAACTTTGAGAAGGGCAACTGGTTCTACTCGTACTTCTACTCGATTGGCTCGCTGCTCACTCTACTGAACTCGGCCGTGAACTTCTTCATCTACTGCGTGTGGAGCGCCAATTTCCGGCGGAACATGGCGCTGGCTCTGGGCCGGCCGCCGCGCAGAAAGAAGCTGCAGCAGCCGAAGCCAGCTGCCCAGCGCAGCCTCCGATTTCAAACTGACGAGATTCGCCTGGAGCCGATGAACAACCGCAAGACGGAGGAGGCAGCTGACGAGGTGGAGCTGTCGGACGAGCCGCTCGGAGTAACAGAGGAACAGAAGCGCAGACAGCTGTTGCTGATGCGGTTCGAGTGAAGCTGCTGCATGGTGTTCTGGGAGGCGCAGCGAGTCGAGGGCAGAAAACTGACGTTGGTTCTCGCTGGCTGGGGAGCGGCAGATCCACGGGCCTGGCTGTCCCAGCCGAACATTTCAAGCTGCAAGTCGCACCACCAGAGAGCTCTGTTCATTGGGTCCTGCTGTGTCCCGTCATTTCTTGTAACTTTTTAACCTGTCTAATTACACTATACTAATCTTACACTGGAATATTGTGATAAGTAGCTAAAGTACAGTCGATAGTTGCACGACAGTGTCGTGAAATTGCGCACAAGTCTCACGCTTCAGAAGTCTTGTCGCTTCGACAGAAAGTTTTAATTTATCTCCTTTTGGAAAATCAGGAGTCTTATCAGTCATATATTATCTTCCTGTGAGTTCTGCACTCTATGGGTGTCTGTAATGCATATTTGTGATCCTTTTCATGTGTACGTCTTTTTGCCTAGCTGCTTGCACTATTGCGTGAATTCTATGCATGAAAACAATTGATTCTATTATTTAGCAAAGGTAGTTCTGATGAAGCTGAGTCTGCTAATTTCTTTTGCCAATGCGTGTGCATTGAAATGTTAATTCCACAATGTGCTTGCTTTTTGAGTCCTATTGTATGGGCTAAATATACTGCAGCCTCTCTGTGGGCGGGCTTGAGAGCAGAGACTGCAAGCTGACTGCTACATTCTTTGTCCCTTAACTTCATAGCAAAAGCGCCAGCTGACTGCCGGAGCGAGGTAAAAAACTGCATGCTTCGAGTGCCGCAGACTGCAACCAGCATTGCTTGCCTCCCGTCACTTTAATTCAACCAGCAGTTTGGCGAGATAGCCAGTTCACAAGAAAAACAGAATGTGGCGGACAAATCTGTTCAATGTTCAAACAAGCACAGCTCAGAGACGTGCTGCACATAATCTTCGTTGCCGCAAGACCTGCCGATAAGCCCGATAAGCTCTATCGGCTTTGGGGCGTTCCCAGGTGCCATCGTTCGCCTCAAGGCCGAGTTGAGCAAAGCCTTGTGAGCCGCTAAACTTTCCTTATTATCGCAACTCGATGGCGAATTGCCTGCCCGGAGCTGTCGCCCGGCCGATAAGAAAATCCATTTTTAACTGGATGCACTTGACCGCTTGGTCTACTCGAGCCTGATTCAGTAGCTGCCTTGCAGTGTGCGTTGCGAATATGCGGACTCTTAGCAACCGGCTGGCTGTGCCGCTGCTGCTAGTGCTGTTGCTAGGCTGTTGCCATGCCAGTGGCAGTACAAACGAGACAGCAGCTAGGCAATGGTTTGAGCAGTTCAACTTGGACCTGGCGGTGCAGAGGAACCTGGCTGTGGAGGCCGGCTGGAACTACGCCGTGAACATCACTGATGAGAACTCGCGCAAACGAGTTGAGGCCGAGCTCAAGCTGACGGAGTTTCTCAAGCTGAAACGCACCGAAATGCAACAATTTGCTTGGAGAAATTTCACCGACAAAAACCTGACGCGACTGTTCAGCAAGTCGGACGACATCGGAACGTCTGTGGCGAATGCGACCATGCAGGAGCTGGTGAGGCTCGCAGTTGAATGTTCAACGGGAGGGGAGGCTGCAGAGAAGCTCCAGAGAACGCATAGCAATGAGGTTTTTCCTTACCGGCCTCCAACTTGTTTCTAAGAAAATCGAGTAAAGTAAACAGAGTCATGACGGGGTATACCGGTAGGTAGCGGAAATTTACACGGATATTCAAACACGGAAACTGCTGATCTTTTGTGAAAAATGAATTTGCTAGCAAATCAATAACTGCTCCCTCTCCCTCTCTCTCTGTCTCTATCGTACAAATGCAGTACAGCAGCGTCAGAACTCGACTGGCTACGTTCTACAACACAGCGAAAGTGAAGGATCCTCGCAGCGGCGATATGGTACCCCTGGAGCCCAGTAAGTCTGCTGTGGTCTTAGAGTAAGAAGTTAGATAGTGCATTTTTGACATCCTTATTTCGTCTGTCAAGAGACGAATTGCCTAGCAACGGCACTAACCTGAACTCTGTTTTCAAATATTATTCATTTGTCAGTACAGCATCTGTGAAACGGATTGACCTTGTTCTAATCCACATAAAAGGGTAAGTGACAGTATCGTGAAATCCCCCACAGACATCGTTGCGGCCATGGCTGACCCGGACGTCCCGCAGTCGGTCAAGCGCGACTTCTGGGTTGGCTGGCGCGACGAGTCCGGCAAGAAGATGAAGAACGATTACGAAGAGTTCGTCCACCTTGGCAACGCGATGATCCGGGAGGCTGGCTACGCGAACCTGGCAGAGTACTGGCAGTCCTGGTACGAGCCCACTAGCGACTTTGAGCAGACGATGGAAACGCTGTGGACGGAGTTCAAGCCCTACTACAGCCTGCTTCACGCCTACGTGCGCAGCAAGCTCAGGCCTCACTTCGGGTCCGAAATTTTTCCGCTCACAAATCACCTGCCGGCGCACATCCTCGGCAACATGTGGGCCCAGAGCTGGGCTAACGTGGACCATCTGACCATGCCTTATCCGGAATCCTGGACTGTCGACATCACCAAGGAGATGCTGCGAAAGGTTTGCATTCGCTATTCGTATTCTAGCTCGTGACTCAACTGTAACCCTGCAGCTGCTCGCGACTTTCTTAGAAGTGAGGCTCTTGGCGTTAGCTTGGAGTTGCAATGAAGACAAGTCAAAAAATTCTAAAAACCACTACCTAAGGATGTGAAATTTAGGGAAGATGTACTACAAGTAATCTGTTCCATAACGTACGGCCCATGCAGACTGACGGCGTCTCTGCCCCCGCATTTTAGGGCTGGAATTCTACAACGATGTTCCGAGTAAGCGAAGAGTTCTTTGCTAGCCTTGGCCTGGGCAATATGACGGACACATTCTGGGCCAAGACGGTCATGGATCGACTGCCTAACGTTGAAATGAACTGCCACGCCTCCGCGTGGGACTTCTACACCAACGAGGGCGACTTCCGGGTCAAGCAGTGCACCAGCGTCACCCTGCCGTATCTGGCCACCACGCACCACGAGATGGGGCACATCCAGTATTTCATGCAGTACGAGAAGCAGCCCGTGCCGTTCAGGGACGGCGCCAACCCTGGCTTCCACGAGGCCGTTGGCGACACGATCGAGCTGGCGGTGATGACCCCCGAGCACCTGGTGAAGATTGGTCTGCTCAACTCCACCATCGATTCCAACGAGTACTACGTGAACTACATGTTCCTCATGGCGCTGAAAAAGCTGGCGTTCATCCCGTTCGGCTACCTCATCGACAAGTGGCGCTGGAGCGTCTTCAAAGGCGAAGTGACGCCTCAGCAGTACAACTCGGCGTGGTGGAAGCTGCGTTGCGACCTGCAGGGCATCTCCAGCCCCGTGCCGCGCAGCGAGGATGACTTCGACCCCGGGGCCAAGTACCACGTGCCCGGAAACACGCCCTACATTCGCTACTTTGTCAGCCACTTCCTGCAGTTCCAGTTCTACGAGGCGCTGTGCAATAAGTCCGGTCATACCGGCCCGCTTTACAAGTGCGACTTTTACCAGAGCAAGGAGGCCGGCGACGCGCTTAAGTGAGTCTGAGCCTTGCCCACCGTCACTACCCAGCAAACTCAGCACCACCTTGTACCCGAGGCCTTCCAATTTATAGACACCATTCCTTCCCTGACATTGGGCAACTCTGCCGTCTGCATTGAACAGGAAAATGCTGGCCGCCGGCTCATCCAAGCACTGGGAGGACACGCTGGAGGAGCTGACTGGCACTCGGGAGGTCAGCGCCGCACCCCTGATCAGGTACTTCAGGCCGCTGTTCGACTTCCTGACTGAAGCGAACAAGAATAGCAGCGAGCCTCTGACGTGGAGCTCCGAGTGTCCCGGCGATGACTGGTACACCTCGACCGCCGCGCCGCCAGTGACCACCGCGCCGCCACCGCAAACCACGACTTCCGGTTCGTCTGGCAGGTTGGCCGGAGCCACGTGGCTGCAACTGTCGATGGCTGCACTGCTCGGAGCCTTGCTGTCGACCCTGCTGACCCGTTAAATCCTGGATGAGCAAATTGAACTTTAAACTCTCAAAGTTTCTGATTGGACGAATCGCGCGTATTCGAATTTGATAAATCGATGATTTTCTATCAATACTCTTGATTAAACTGATCAAAACTGCGGTGATTATTCCATTGACTAAATGAAACAATATTAATAGGCTACAGATTTATCACCCGCAATGTCATTTTCCGATTTTTTAGAGTTAAAAGAACTTTCTTTCGAGACCTAAAAAAGTTGAATGACAGAACTTAATTATTTTCTGTCTCGCGCCTCTCCGTCTGGATGCCAGGTGAGAGTGTGGCACGTCATCGGCCTGCACAGTTAAATTAGAAAGGCCGTGTAGGGAGTTCGGCAGCTCCTCTCGGTCACGACTTGGTCCGGCTCGGGGGTGGAGAGGACGCTCGGCCACTTCAACTCCCCGAAGGGATTCGGTCGCACTCCATTAGTATAAGAAGTGTTTTGCTGCCCGTTCCCCCATTTGGACGTTGAAAATCAGCGACAAATGATGTCGGGGCATCTCCGACCTGAGATTGCCCGGCTGCGCCAGCTGAGTCCTCGCTGACCGCTATAGCACTGTTAATATTCGAGCTGCGGCGCGCGCTCTGCTAGTTCAGGGAATTCTTCCTCATAAACTGGTCGGGAGCAATTGCATTCTTGGAAATGGAATGCACTTATGGCGCCTTCCATCCTCTCTGACTCTATTTCCAGCTTTTATTTGGCCTGCCGGAGCCGCGCAGTGACTTTAGCGGAATAAATCAATTTATGCCAAGATTTTCGTGCGCAAACTGCTTTTCTTATCCTATACCTTACTCGCCTGGATTCCTGTTCAACTCCTTGTTCCCCCTGGCAATTGCATTCCCGCAGCAGCGGCCGAGTCTGCCTTCGATTTTTGTTGGCAAAATCGCATTGAATCCCCTGGGATGTGCCTCAGCCTCAGCCCAGTTGCTGTCAGTCGATGCAAATCCGCCTCCGACTTCGATGCTGGGAGCACTTGCAACATTTGTCTCGCCAACGCTGTGTTTCAATTTCTCTTAGAACTTGAGCTTGAATTTTTACTTAGTAAAAAAATTCGTCGCGCACTGGAATGAGACACGTCTCGTGGCCGGACTCGGGACGTTTTGTTCGGCGATGAAAAAGTGCACTTTGGGGGGAAAGAGTTCAAAAAATTCTAAGACAGTCTCAACTCCCCGCTTTGCCTTCCCCGCGGCCGGAACACGCCGATAAAAAGGATTAAGACTTCTGATTAGTCTGGCCAGGCTGATTAGTCTGAACTGACTTTGTTGTTGCAGATAGATAGACCGGCCACTCTGACCCGAGTTCCGCAGAAAAGCAATCAGTAAGATTGGCGGCTCGGCAGCTTCTGTGTTATGCATGAGCCATCAGGAAGCTCCCCAAGCTCTGCCCTCTATGAAATTGGAATAGTTAGGAAAGCCACCATACATACAAAAGCGAACTCTGAAATTTTAGGCAAAAAGTTTTAGTATATATGACTAGCAAGCTGCGCCCCCCTCCGCGGAAGAAGCAACAAAGAAAAAAATAAAAGTTCTTGCATAACTACATGTAAGGTTCTGACCTTGTGCAAACACTTGCTAGCTTCTTAAGAAAAATGACGTTTAAAGCAAAAAACATTCGCCCTGAAAGCCAGCTATCTAGCCTAAGATATCGGCATCCCCTGTGAGCTTTGGAATCCAAGCCTCTGAGCAGCCCCCATGAGCCACAGCATTTCAGCAATTCCTGCATTAGCCTTGACGTCTCAAAAATTCTCCCCGTAAGCCTTGACATCTCAGCAATTCCCCCATCAGCCTTGACATCTCAGCAATTCCCCCATCAGCCTTGACATCTCAGCAATACCCCCATCAGCCTTGACATCTCAGCAATTCCCCCATCAGCCTTGACATCTCAGCAATACCCCCATCAGCCTTGACATCTCAGAAATACCCCCATCAGCCTTGACATCTCAGCAATACCCCCATCAGCCTTGACATCTCAGCAATACCCCCATCAGCCTTGACATCTCAGCAATTCCCCCATCAGCCTTGACATCTCAGCAATTCCCCCATCAGCCTTGACATCTCAGCAATACCCCCATCAGCCTTGACATCTCAGCAATACCCCCCCGAGAGTCACAAAATTTCAGCCGTTCCCATCTCTGTCTCATCAATGAAAAAGCAACAGGACCATTGCTATCGAAATGCAATTTTAAAGTTCGTTTTTTAGCCTCTTAAGCAAAAATACGCGGCATGGAAGCGTACAGTGTGTGTGTGTGTGTGAGTGTGTGTTTCTCGTAATACGAAATCCTGGAATATTTTACCTTCTTGCTCGTGCTCAGAGCTACGAATTGCTAATACCAGCTGTAAAAATTGCAGCTCATTGTTTCTTGATTGCTTGTTGAGCGCATCCTTGAGAGGCCATGAACACTGCTATGGTATAAATGTGCGTTGGAGATTCGTAGATGCCTATTAGAAGCACAAAGTTTATGCAAGGAGTAAAGCTTTAGGTGGAGTTGTTTCTCAACCAGATTTAAATTGCCACTCTACCGAGAGGACTGTCGCCAACCTAGCTCGTAGAATGCTCGATCAATTAGGATTTGTCATTCGACTCCACGGTAACTCCAGGGGCTCGTGCTCGCTCTGCTTACATGTGTAGCCTTCAACAAGTGACATCCGAGGACCTTGTTGTCTGGCAGCGTCGGTTCACCGATGTCGGATGCCAGAATGGGCCAGGCGCTCACAGCGACATCGAATGCATCCACCCGGCTTCTGCTCGGGTTGTTCTGGAGACCCGCGCCTGTCTCTTCCAGCACCCAAATGTTTTTGAATTTGTGCGAAGTCAGCCAGACAATGGCCTCTTTTGGCTAGGTGCTGCAGCTTAAATTGGGTAAGTTCAAAGAGATTCCAGCTTCAAGTTCGGCTTTTATTCATGACAGAAGATTTATTTCATTTTCTTTCGGTAGCCAAGTTGAGCTCGGTGGGGTCAGGTTTACTCAAAACAGAGTGCGGCAGCTTCGCTTAATCTCTTATCGTGCAAAGCTGCCTACTAATTAGTTATTTATTATTTACGAAGCTCAGTCTTAGACTGCTCTGTGTAAGCACCGGGGCTATAAATAGCATTGGGCTGTAATTAGTTCCGATTGTGCTGTAATTAGTGCCAATTGTGTTGTAATTAGTGCAGATTGTGCTTTCTGTAATAAGTGCCAATTGTGCTGCAACTTCTGTATAGAAGAGCCGATGTCAATGTAGACCAACTTGAATAGAGTAAAAACTGAGTTTAGTAAGAAAATTAATTTCAAAGAAATAGATTATTTTCGCATCAAAGCTTCAAATTTTTATAGTACTTCGGTATCTATACATAGTGATTAATTGCTCCTGCAACATACTACTGGTTGTAAGTGCATCCACGACATGTAAAAGTACAAAGTTAAATTGATTGGTAAAGTGAATAATCTACCTGTAAATAGTTCTTTTCAATTCATGCATTGGCAAACTGCATGGGGCACAGTTTCAAAAAGCTAAAAGACTGCTGGCTAAAACAAATAAATTTGACGGCAAATAAAGCCGGAGCAGTCAAATTGAACCTGGAAAAGTTTTAATGATTGCTTTGTAGCGAAGCATCCTGGAGGGCCGACCAGTGAACAGAAAAGGAAAGGCTGGGATTAATGGAAACTAGCGAGGGCACAAAGTACGAAGTACGATCTAAAAATAGAAAGTTCGCTCAGAAGATCAGGGGGAAATGAATCCAGGAAAAATCTGCATTGAACATGTCAGGTTGGCATGGCCAGCTGGTCGATGGCCCGGATCAGGTAGTCAACAAAGCTCACTTCGCTCTCCGTCTGACCGCGCGCGTCCAGCTTCTCCCGGCGCTTGCCGTTGCGGTAGCGCAGCGCCGTTTTCGCCAGGCTGCGCGCCTCCTTGTCGGTCTCGCGGCCCTCCTTGATCACCAGGCGGCGGAACTCGGGCAGGTTCATGCGGAACAGCACCGTCTCCGTCTGCGCCACGGCCGTTGTCATGCGGCTGGGCAGCTGGGCGAGCACCTCGAAGTCGCCCAGCATGCCGTTCTTGCTGACGCAGCTCCAGATCACCTTCGTGCTGCCGCTCATCGGCTGCATCGACAGCGGCAGAGTCGGCGAGCCGAAGCCGTTACTGTCCTGCGGCCGCGGCGTGGTCACGTGACGGTGCAGCAGACCGCCCGGTGGCTTTTTGGAGGCCTCGGGCAAAATTGAGTACACATTCTTGGCCTGCAGGTGCAGCTCGTACTGGGACACCAACTTGTTGGGGTTCAGGTACAGGATGACGTCACCGCTGCGGTAAGCCAGTTAGAAATATTCAGGTGGTTTATAGCGTGGCGAAAGTTGATGTTGTTCAATGGCGCCCAAGCCTTGAATCGAAATTCCCCGTGTCCCATAAACACCAAAGTGGCTCCCGAAGTTGCTTTCTAAAGGGCAGCCACTTTAAACAGCGCACCTGGCATCAAAAATGGCACCCTAGCATCAAAAATGGCGCCCTGGCATCAAAAATGGCGCCCTGGCATCAAAAATGGCGCCCTGGCATCAAAAATGGCGCCCTGGCATCAAAAATGGCGCCCTGGCATAAAAAATGGCGCCCTGGCATCAAAAATGGCATTCTGGCATCAAAAATGGCGCCCTGGCATCAAAAATGGCGCTTTGGCATCAAAAATGGCGCCCTGGCATCAAAAATGGCGCCCTGGCATCAAAAATGGCGCTTTGGCATCAAAAATGGCGCCCTGGCATCAAAAATGGCGTCCCAGGAGATCAAAAATGGTAACCCAGCTCCCTAGATGCATCAAGCGAGAAGTGACCCGTGCCCTTGGCACGCAAGCTCGCTTTCTTTCCCTTCATTTTTCGATTTACCTGACGATAAAGTAGATGTCCTCAATCTTGTCGCCCTGTCGTACAATGATGTCGCCATTGTAGTGCTTTTCCTTCATCAGGGCTCGGATAAACTGCTGCCTAAGCTTCGGGTTGAAGTTGCTCACCAGATGGAACCCATTGGTGAAGTCCTCGCGCTCCTGCTCGAGTCTGCGCAGCTGCTCCTGCAGGGTGCGGTTGAACAGGTCGCGAGAGATCCGGATGAGAGTGCAGGCCTCGGTGCTGGGGCTCACGATCACGTTGGCTGTGCGGGTCACGTTCTTCACCAGGGCGACCTCGCCGATCACCGAGCCGGCTGAGGGGGGAGAGGGACGGAGAGTGACGTCATGCTGTAGATGCAGCTGATGCAGCTTAACAACCCAGGAGTGACCAGTGGGGGTAGAATTCTGCCACCCTGTATTTATCCTCATCTCAGAGCTGCTATAAGGCCGATTAAAGAACTTCAAGTCATGAATTTTTCACTCTGATGTCTTATACAATAATTCTTACGAAGTCGTTTGCTAATTTACTAATAATCACTTCTGCAATTCCTCGTGAGCCTGGTAAATATACGTGCTCTATAGCAGGGGTCGGCAAGCTCCGGCCCTCGGGTCTTTGTAGCTTCACAATAGCAATCCTTGTAGGGCTGGCGATTAATGCTCGAGCCCATTGGGATTGGCAACCCCTGAGTGCGGATTGCTAGTCCAGTAAACTCACGCCCCACCACGCCGACCAGAAAGCCCAGCGCGTCGCCAAACTCCTTTTGCCCGCCCAGGATGACGTCGCCCTCCTTCCAGGAGTTCTCGTTGCTGGAGACGCGGACCTCGCACTCGCCGGACAGGATGATGTACATGAAGTCGCCTGTGTTGCCCTGCTTGATGAGGATGCGGCCAGTTTCCCACGTCTCCAGCACCGAGTCTTTGACGAGGGCCTTCAGCACACCTGCGGCGCGGTTGTGATGAGAGGCGTTCAAGAGTCATCAACTTCTACTTCAGATCAATGTAGACTCAATCGATCTAAGTTTAATCTGCCCTCAATCGACTCTGAATCTGCCCTCATTTGACTCTGAATCTGCCCTCATTTGACTCTGAATCTGCCCTCATTTGACTCTGAATCTGCCCTCATTTGACTCTGAATCTGCCCTCATTTGACTCTGAATCTGCCCTCATTTGACTCTGAATCTGCCCCCAATCGACTCTGAATCTGCCCTCATTTGACTCTGAATCTGCCCTCATTTGACTCTGAATCTGCCCTCAATCGACTCTGAATCTGCCCTCAATCGACTCTGAATCTGCCCTCAATCGACTCTGAATCTGCCCTCAACCGACTTCGAATTTCGCTGTCAATCTGCTATTGATTCGCATTGAGTTGGTTCTGTCAACGGTAACCCTCAAATGCCTCATCATTTTCCAGTTTGACCAAACACTCAAGTGCACTTGTTCTATGTTTTTTAGTAAAAGCTAAAAGCATCTTTGCTCGAGTCCACTTGAACCCAGCCTCAGAGGGCTGCATCAATCTCTTCTCAATTTGCGGCATTTTCAGAGACGCAAAACCTGGGACTTTGACAGCGGCCGTCTGTCATTCTCTGTCGGACTGGCTATGGAAAATGCCGCAGCGGCTACAAAATGTACGCTGCAAACTGGGGTCTGAATTCTGCAGCTAAATTTAAGTATGTTCGCTGCTAGCAGTCTTTTAGTAGCCAGGGTGTGCCACCCGTGAGTAGCTGTCATTGTCGTTGATAGTCTCGCTCTGAAGAGCAGAACTCATCATCTGTGCCCCCCTTGGCTGCCAGCTAGCTATAGTGATGAATTTTTCAAAGCAAAGGTTTCAAAACTTACGTGAAAAACCTTCTTTACTTTACAATGGCAAATTTCTTGTTTTTTATATAAAAAGGGAACTTCGCAACGTAGGCGGGCTTCTCAACTTTTACAACTGAACTATACTGCTCGTCTGTGCATGGCACTGAGCACCTTTAGCTTACAGATGCGCAGATTTCAATAGGAGCTCCATGGATATGAGTGGCTGTACGGGAAGAAACGCTACATCCTCCGTCCATAACTTTCTCTCCACCTTTTGTCCACCAACTCCCTGAACCTTACCAGCACCCTTATCAGACCAGCAATCCCTGCCGCCCACAATGTACACACCCTTATCAGACCAGCAACCCCTGCCGCCCACAATGTACACACACTTATCAGACCAGCAACTCCTGCCGCCCACAATGTACACACCCTTATCAGACCAGCAACCCCTGTCGCCCACAATGTACACACCCTTATCAGACCAGCAACCCCTGCCGCCCACAATGTACACACCCTTATCAGACCAGCAACCCCTGCCGTTCATTAACTATAGTAATTTCACAGGGCAGAAAATCGAACTAAAACCACCCTACCCTTATTCTAACTCTACCCTCGTGGGCGTGAATCGCACGCCAACAGCCTGGTCAGTTTTCATGCTCAATCCCCAAATAAAATTGGTCGCGTAAAGGTCGAACCAGGGGTCGCGAGTCAGACCGGCTTACCGCTGAACCCTATGAGCAACTCGCTGTCAGCCCCAACGGCACGAGATCTTCAAGTCACAAAGGCACCAAAGCAGGCCAAAAATGCATTTTCAAACTCACCGTCGTCCAGCTCGCCCAGCACGCAGACTTTCCCCTTCTTCTCCTCGGCCCTGGACAAGTCCTTGAACCAGTTCATGATCATCACCAGGTCGTCCTCGTTCCGGTCGCTGGGCGGCTCGGTCAGGGCGCGGCTCACTCGGTCGAGCATCAAAATCGCGTCCGTCATGACGGCTCAAATTCGAATTGTAATCGCCTGGCAAACAAGGAATTCGCAGAAAAGGCTGCTAACAAGCAGTTTCTGTTTTAAATATTTGAAAATAGCTGTTTACCGCGCCAGAGATTTATGGCCTCAAGTCGACTTGTTTTCTGCCACGGCAGTATCTCTCCTTCATCCGCGTGTGTCTCTAGCGAGTTCTCATTGGCTGAGGCCACAAGCAGCTGGGCTGTGCACGCAGGCAGACACGCAGGGGGGTGGGAGAGCCAGGAATGCAGAGCAGCCCCTCTAAGCGCTAATCATGAGTCGCTGCAGCAGTCAAGACCAGCGCTAAGCATTTTCTAATTCTTTGGCTTCTCTGCCCCCGCCCCCGCTCTCTCTCCTCCATCTCAAGTCAGCCCCAGCTGCATTTCTGCTACTGCCTCTATTCATCAATTGACCCAAGCGCTTTTTCAACGTTCCACGGTCTCAGGAGGCCGCACACACTGCTGTGAATTGCGAACGGCGACCTCGCATTCACGAAATCGCTATTGTTGAGAATGAAACTGCTTCTAGTGATTTTTGCTGGCCCTCCTGCCCCCCTCTCTCGCTCTTCAACCCGCATTTAACGCATTCAGATTGTAATCTGCGAATTCTCTGCTCCCAGTAGCGATGATTTGGGGAATGCGGAATCGTATTGTAGCTGATGGAGCAGGGACAGGGGGAGAGAGCAGGGGTTAGAGAGAAAACTGCATGCTGCTGCGTTGCCATGGAGCCGGGGAGAACAAGCAGGAATGCAGAGAGCCTGCTGATAGCTGACTGGGAGGCCTACCTCGATGAATATTTGCCTGAGCACTTTATTGCTGCTCAAATATAGGGATTCCAGACTGGCGAGTGCAGCTCGTTAACGCCGCTCTCCCCTCCACTCCGCGAGTTGATTGACAGGCTCAGGTGATGGGCTGCTGTTCTTAGAATTGCCAACTTAAAATGATTTTTTCACACGGCGGGAAAATTTGCGCAGCTGCCTACTTTGAGTAGTAAAGTGTAAAACAACAGGACATTTGTCCACCCGAAACCCGAGTCCGACTAATCAAGAAACCCGACTCAAATTTCAAATTTGCTGCCGCGTTGGGAAGGAAAATTTAAATCGAATTTTTAATTAGAACGAAAATTCGACGTTGATGTGGGCTCGATTTCAGAGTGCGATGGGTTGACTTGTTGTTTGACTTCAAGTGGAGTAAACAGCATGGAGAATTTTCACTGTGCTCAAACTATGCTCAAAGTGGACGACTCATAAATGCCAAAAGTCAGTTTAGGTGTGCTCAAAGTAGACTTAAGGTGTGCTCAAAGTAGACTGAAGTGTGCTCAAAGTAGGTTTAAGGTGTGCTCAAAGTAGGCTTGGGTGTGCTCAAAGTAGACTAAGGTGTGCTCAAAGTAGGTTTAGGTGTGCTCAAAGTAGGTTTAGGTGTGCTCAAAGTAGACTAAGGTGTGCTCAAAGTAGGCTTAGGTGTGCTCAAAGTAGGCTTTTGTCTGCTCAAAGTAGACTTAAGGTGTGCTCAAAGTAGACTAAGGTGTGCTCAAAGTAGGCTTAGGTGTGCTCAAAGTAGACTTAGGTGTGCTGAAACAATGTTCCTGCAGTTAGTGGATAAAATAAAGAAACTATAGTGGCAACGATTAACTAAATCCTCACCCCAAAACTTGTGACAGATATTACACAAACTGCGTGTAAAATGTTGCTGATTTTGCAGGCTACTCAGCGCTGAGTCACCGCGGACTGCCGCTCACATTAAATAGCAAGCTGAGAGCCCGAAGCCGCCCCGATGCAAAAATGCCTGAACAGATAATTAAAGGCCATGAGAAGCAAACCGCTGTTACCTGCCGATTGCCTGCAAGCAGATCAAGGATGCTCACCTCAGCTCAGGGCCCAGCATACAATTGAATTGTCATAAAACCCGCGTGAGCGATGATAATTCCATAATTATCCCATCCCACTGGGAAGTCTGCGCGCGCGCGTGGGGCGCCTCTCCCCGCTACCAGCAGAATGGCACTCTGCGCACCCACCCCACCACCCAGCCTCCGCTGCCCACTCCAGCCCCATCCACCATTGTCCGGCTGAGTTCATTTACACAAACACGGCGTGGACTGTTAAATAAAATATGCGGTGCAGGGCGCCAACTCATTTGTTAATAACCCTAAACGATGGCAATCCCCGTGCCTTGCCTGGTTGGAGTTCTGCAGGAGCAGCAAGGAGTGCAGGACCTCAGTCGGGGCACGCAAATGCCAAAGCGAGCAGTTCGAAAAGGAATAAAAAGATTTTTGGAAAAAAAATCAATACAGACTGGATAATAAGCATTCTCCAAGCCGTCAGTCCGGCTCTTCAATTTCCACTTGGGCAGAAGTTCCGCCACCCCAAGCCAGTCCCCAATATCCCCACTGATCTCTCCGGGCAATTCATGAAAAATAATTATTATTCACACGGAGAGACGGGGGGGTGGCGGAGGACGGAGATGCTGGGGGATCGCGGCTGTCTCCAGCACCCCCCATCCTGCCGGGCCATTTTGTCATCATGAGCAGCGGCTCACTCAGCTCAACTCCATCCCCAATAAAATTGCCGGGGCTAAAACTTTGAGCAATGGGAGCAGCGGGTCGCTATGGACCCCCGCCACCGGCTCTCTCTCTCACCTCACAGCTCTGCCACCGGCCTCACGGGGCAGTTTTGATTGGCCGCACTGTGACAGGCGGCTCAGCCATGCTTGGGAGTGTCCGTTACTTATACTGCTGATGCTCAGCAGGGCTCAGGTTAAACTGCTTGGGTGCTGGATTCGAACCGCGGACTTCGCCCCCGATCTGCCAGTAGCAATTTCTGCTCTGCTGCAGACTCTCAAAGTGTTTCCGGCATCATGGTGAGCTGCCTCTACTCTGCTACTTAGTTATTTGCAAACTTCTCTCGCACAAAAAGCCAGGAGATTCCTTACAAATAATTGCCCGCAGTCCTCATGACTGCTCTCTTTGAGCTCGAGAAATTGCTCAGTTCGTCGCTCAGAATCTTTAAAAAAGGATGGCCGAGAAGTCCTTCCACCCACACAGATAATGATGGGGCAGCTGATGCCTGAGCAGATAGAAGAGCAAAGCTGCTCAGAGCATTGTACTCAAGACTTAAATAGACCATTACGGCGCAGGAGATACTCGGGCTCAGGACTTCGAATCCCGGCTGGGAAGCACCGAGCTGTCTTGAAGCTGGCGCGCCCTCCCCCCCCCCTATAGGATTTACTTCGACTTCATTGTGAAAAAGCTGCCGCACTTATTCTGTTTGCCAGAGGCAGTTTTTTACCCACTTCAGGGGTTCCGCAAAACCTGCTCAGCGCAGCTCAAGCCCCCACGGTCTGAGGATCAAATTCCCCACCCCCTTAACTCCCCAGAATATTTTCTCCCTAAAGGGGAGCATTAGAAGGAAGGCAAAAAGCCGATACTCCGCCAGTGCCCGAGCAGGTCGGCATTATCGGGACTCAAGCCGCTTGCCTCTCAGCCCCCACCTTCGCGCTTCTAACACCCCCCCCCGCTAGCAGCCGCCACACCCTTGTTAATTAACAACTTCTGCCGTGAGAAAAAATGGATCCAAACAAGAAAAGTCGATTTATTGTAAATCTTTCTGCCCCTCCACCTCACTCTTGGATTCGCAGCTTTCGCCAGCCTCTGTCCTCCGGGCCGCGGTCCTGCATCACTTTCACCATCTTCAAGCAGCTTCCTTCCTCCTTCACTGAGTCCTGCCGTGTCAATCACCGAATTGTAGAGGACTCAGTGTTTGAGATTGCAGTCTTTGTTCTTCGACTGACTTCCTTATTTATGTAAAACAATTTCTTTGCATTTTTTACTAGAGAGTGGGCAATGAGGTGAAGAGGGGGGAGCGATGGGAAGAGAGGAAGAAGAGAAGGGGTAGTGAAGGAAGAGAGAGAAGAATTGAAAGAGAGAGAAGAGAGAGAAGAGAGGGAAGAGAGGGAAGAGTTGAAAGAGAGAGAAGAGAGAGAAGAGAGGGGAAGAGAGGGAAGAGATGGGAGAGATGGGAGAGAGGGGAAGAGAGAGAAGAGAGGGGAAGAGAGGGAAGAGAGGGGAAAGAGGGGAAGATAGGGAAGAGAGGGGAAGAGAGGGAAGAGAGGGGAAAGAGGGGAAGATAGGGAAGAGAGGGGAAGAGAGGGAAGAGAGGGGAAGAGAGGGAAGAGAGGGGAAAGAGGGGAAGATAGGGAAGAGAGGGGGAGAGAGGGAAGAGAGGGGAAAGAGGGGAAGAGAGGGAAGAGAGGGAAGAGAGTAGAAGAGAGGGGAAGAGAGGGAAGAGAGGGGAAGACAGGGGAAGAGAGGGGAGAGAGGTGAAGAGAAAAGTAGTGAAGGAAGAGAAAGAAGAGAGGGCCGGGGAGAGAGGTGAAGAGAGGGGAAGAGAGGGAAGATGGGGAAGTTAGGTCGAGATAGAGAGAGAGATAAAGAAGGAAAACAAACTCTGGAAGACGGTGAGTCAAAGCAAACAGGCAGACGAAAGCAGACAAAGAGCAGAGTATCGGCCAGACAAAAAGCAGCGGAGGTGGAAAGACAGAAATCGAAACAGAAAAAGAGCTCAGCGTCTGAGATATCGTGTTTACCTTTGATTTTTCCTTTTAATTTCCATCTACTGAGGGTCCGCTAAGAACAGGGATAAAATTCCCAAGACTCGGAACGGCCGCGCAAACTCCGCAAGATTCTGGTTACTGGTTTACCTTCTTAGATAATTACAGGCTTGGCGAAAGCACCTGCAAAATATGCAGAGGCAAATTAGTGCGAAATGAATGCTGAGGCTTGCTCTCCACCTTTTTATCAACAGAAGTAATGTAAAACTTTTGTGGTGTTGTCGTAACCCGGGTCGGTTCGAGTGGCCAGCCCAAGTACAATGCGGTGTTGTACAAAAATTAATCTCATGGAATGGGAGGGCTATTCTGAGAGATTGAAAGAGAGATCTCAGTAGAGATTGAAAGAGAGATCTCAAGGAGAGATTGAAAGAGAGATCTCAGGAGAGATTGAAAGAGAGATCTCAAGGAGAGATTGAAAGAGAGATCTCAGGAGAGATTGAAAGAGAGATCTCAAGGAGAGATTGAAAGAGAGATCTCAGGAGAGATTGAAAGAGAGATCTCAGGAGAGATTGAAAGAGAGATCTCAGGAGAGATTGAAAGAGAGATCTCAGGAGAGATTGAAAGAGAGATCTCAAGGAGAGATTGAAAGAGAGATCTCAGGAGAGATTGAAAGAGAGATCTCAAGGAGAGATCGAAAGAGAGATCTCAGGAGAGATTGAAAGAGAGATCTCAAGGAGAGATTGAAAGAGAAATCTCAAGGAGAGATCGAAAGAGAGATCTCAGGAGAGATTGAAAGAGAGATCTCAGTAGAGATTGAAAGAGAGATCTCAGGAGAGATTGAAAGAGAGATCTCAAGGAGAGATTGAAAGAGAGATCTCAGGAGAGATTGAAAGAGAGATCTCAGGAGAGATTGAAAGAGAGATCTCAGGAGAGATTGAAAGAGAGATCTCAGAGCACAGGAGCTGAAACACAGACGCAGGCTTGCAGTCCTCAAGGCACAGTGAGATGAGTGCCTGTAAAGACAAGCGGCAGCAGCGGACAAAAGCAGAGGTCAAGAGCTCTCCAAGAAATAGCCAGCCAATTGCATCGAAAGCCAAAGACAAGGCAGTCTGTAAGCTAAAAGCTGCAGTGCTCTCTGTGATTTTCTGTTGCCGCTCGGGTGAACTGCGGAGTGATGGCGGACAAGAGTTCGAGTCGACGGCAACCGCTTATCTGCCGGGCTCGCGACCCCCCGCTGGCACAGCTGCGGGATTGGGCTGATGGCGACGGGCGCAGCCAGCTTCTTCTCGCCCTCCCCGCTCTCCCTCGTCTGTCTTATATAAAAGCCCCGAAAGCCAATGGGAGTGTCTTACAAAACTGCCTCACCATCCTGAAACTCCACGCCGACTCTGGCAGGCTCGGACTGAAGCAACCGCCACGAAAATCGGCCAAGCTCGATCGGTTGCCACCGGGATGCCGCATCGGCTGATTCTGCTGAAACTGCTGCACAGACTGCAGCTGCCGCTCACCATCTTGGCCGTCTGTCTGGCGCCCGGGGCCGCCTCTGCGTCCACCTCAGTGCAGTGCGCCCGCACTCTGGACGAGGAGCTGCCGCCCGACAGGGGCATCGTCGATCTGAGCGATTATCTGGCGAGTCAGGGCCACCGGTCGTCGGCGGACGTGAGCACCAACTTCGAGGTAAGCCTCCCAGATCCTCAGTTGCTGGGCCAGCCTCCCAGATCCTCAGTTGCTGGGCCAGCCTCCCAGAGTGTCAGTTGCTTGGCCAGCCTCCCAGATCCTCAGTTGCTGGGCCAGCTTCCCAGATCCTCAGTTGCTGGGACAGCCTCCCAGATCTCCAGTTTCTGGGCCAGCCTCCCAGATCCCCAGTTGCTGGGCCAGCCTCCCAGAGTGTCAGTTGCTTGGCCAGCCTCCCAGATCCCCAGTTTCTGGGCCAGCCTCCCAGATCCCCAGTTGCTGGGCCAGCCTCCCAGAGTGTCAGTTGCTGGGCCAGCCTTCCAGATCCCCAGTTGCTGGGCTAGCCTCCCAGATCCTCAGTTGCTGGGCCAGCCTCCCGGACCATCCACTGCACTGAGCTGTTAAGTCGAAACTCAAGCCAGTCATTTATTTCAGATATTCAACGCGGAACCGTCTGGCACGGAGCGTTACTTCAAGGTGCACCGCAGCAGCGGCCTGGTGTCCACCGCCCGCCGTCTGGACAGGGACCGGCTATGCCAGGAGGTACCCGGCGCCTGCTGCGACCGCACCAAGCGATGCCGCATCACCTTGCAGGCAGGTGGAGGGGCCGCCTCTTAATAATAATATAGTAACAAATCACCGGAGGGCTGTGGACACAGGGGCGCAACGGTCCCACAACCAGCACTGAGGCAATTCTGGCCCTTCCGCTGACTCCTGAACACCCACAAGTGCGCCAATGCTGTACACAGGCAAGCACGTGCTCACACCGAGTGTACAGAGGCCCTGACTTTCTAATCGTCTGTACACATCGCATGTACACTCTCCGCCAAACCCCCAGCCGCCAAACCCCCAGCCGCCAAACCCCCAGCCGCCAAAACCCCAGCCGCCAAACCCCCATCCGCCCCAAACCCCCACTCGCCAAACCCCCACCCGCCAAACCCCATCCGCCCCAAACCCCCACCGCCAAACCCCCTTCTACCAAAACCCCACCGCCAAACCCCCACCGCCAAACCCCCAGCCGCCAAACCCCACCGCCAAACCCCCACCGCCAAACCCAGCCGCCAAACCCAGCCGCCAAACCCAGCCGCCAAACCCCCCATCCTCGGCAATCTGAAGTCAGATGATTACCTGAACCGCTCACCCGCAGATCAAGTCCGACAAGGAGTTTACCTACATTGTCGGCCTAGCCATCGACATCAACGACATTAACGACAATGCGCCACGCTGGAACTTTCTGGAGGTGATGCGCGAGTTCAGCGAGGCGGCCGCGCATGGCGAATCTCTGGGGCTGCCGCTCGCCGAGGATGCCGACTCGCTGCGGTTCGGAGTTCAGCGCTACGAGATTCTGCCGCCGAAGCCTCCGGAGTTCGAGCTGGAGTTCAGCGGCCAGGACGCCTCGTCATCATTTTCGTCCGACTCGGCAGCCCCTCAGTCGCTCCGCCTGGTACTCAAACGGCCGCTGGACAGGGAGAGCCGGGCCTCGTACCAGTTCACTCTGGCCGCCTACGACGGCGGCAGCCCTCCGTTGAACGGTACCGTCAGAGTCCGAGTCAAAGTGGCCGACGAGAACGACGAGTCCCCTGTGTTTGAGAAGCAGGAGTACTCCCAAAATGTCAGGGAGGACATGCGGGTTGGCAGCGAGGTCAGTAGCCAGGTGTATCTGTTGTTAGATAGATAGATATATAGATAGATAGATAGATAGATAGATAGATAGATAGATAGATAGATAGATAGATAGATAGATAGATAGATAGATAGATAGATAGATAGATAGATAGATAGATAGATAGATAGATACATAGATAGATAGATAGATAGATAGATAGATAGATAGATAGATAGATAGATAGATAGATAGATAGATAGATAGATAGATAGATAGATAGATAGATAGATAGATAGATAGATAGATAGATAGTAGATAGATAGATAGATAGATAGATAGATAGATAGATAGATAGATAGATAGATAGATAGATAGATAGATAGATAGATAGATAGATAGATAGATAGATACATAGATAGATAGATACATAGATAGTAGATAGATAGATAGATAGATAGATAGATAGATAGATAGATAGATAGATAGATAGATAGATAGATAGATAGATAGATAGATAGATAGATAGATAGATAGATAGATAGATAGATAGATAGATAGATAGATAGATAGATAGATAGATAGATAGATAGATAGATAGATAGATAGATAGATAGATAGATAGATAGATAGATAGATAGATAGATAGATAGATAGATAGATAGATAGATAGATAGATAGATAGATAGATAGATAGATAGATAGATAGATAGATAGATAGAGATAGAGTTCGCACCAGCCGTGCTCCCAAAATTAGCCCATAGTGCAGCGCAGTGTCAATTTCCTTATGCCTGGAGCGAGTCGGTGTCGCATGCAGCTCACAGAGGCTGCTCAAAGCTGCACTGGAGTATTTGGTCAGGCTCAAATTTCGCTCAGCGGTTTTCCGTGTCGTTCATAAAAAGTCACCAAAATCTGGCGCAGCTTAAATAAGTCCAAAATTTCCAGTGATCCCTCGCGCTCCTGGATCTGGCTCTAAAATCCCTTTAAATCTTTCCCCTTTTGGACAACCTGATCCCCTGATCGTGACCCTGGCCCGCCACAGCAAGCAATTGAAAATTCAGGGGCTGCTCTAGCGAACTTGGGAATTCAGTGGGCATAAATTATGAAAATATTCCAGATCGCTGAACGCGTTTCCCTGAGGCTGAGGGATTTGAGCTCTAATTTGAGCTCGTGAAGTCAGCCAGACACCTTGCTCAAGTAGATCTTTAAAAGCTCCGGAAGCTGTTGCAACAACAAGAGGCTGGCGCTGAAGGAGCTCAGATTGGAGCCCCAATTTATCCCAGCTTGAGAAATTGATTGCTGATGGAAACTGGAGTGGCTCAAGTGGCAGCTTTAGGCGACTAAAATTGCCGCAGACCAGCAGAAACTTCCGCCATTAATGGAGGAATGAAAGTGGAAAAGCAGAAGCTGAGCATGAAATCCGGAGGAGGCTATGTTACGGATATGCGGTTGAGCTTAGGAGCAGATAAACAGTTGAGTACAGACAGAAGAAGATAAGCAGCTGAGCACAGGAGCAGATAAGCAGTTGAGCACAGGAGCAGATAAGCAGCTGAGCACAGTAGCAGATAAACAGCTGAGCACAGTAGCAGATAAACAGCTGAGCACAGTAGCAGATAAACAGCTGAGCACAGTAGCAGATAAACAGCTGAGCACAGGTGCAGATAAGCAGTTGAGCACAGGAGCAGATAAGCAGCTGAGCACAGTAGCAGATAAACAGCTGAGCACAGTAGCAGATAAACAGCTGAGCACAGGTGCAGATAAGCAGCTGAGCACAGGTGCAGATAAGCAGCTGAGCACAGGAGCAGATAAGCCAAAAAATCACGGGCTTTCACACCTTCAGCAAAATCCCTAATCAGCCACCGCCGCTGCTCGCGCAGATCCTCCAGGTGGCGGCCACGGACCGGGACGAGGGCTTGAACGCCAAGCTGAAATACTCCATCTCCAGTTTCTCGCCGCGCAGAATCCAGGAGCTGTTCGCGGTGGACTCGGCAACCGGAGTGCTGCGGCTCAGGGGTAGGCTGGACTATGAGCGGGCCAAGGAGCACCAGTTCACGGTGGTGGCCAAGGACCAGAGCCCGGTCGCGAGCCGGCAGGGAGAAACCAAGATTGTCATCCGAGTCAAGGATGTCAACGACGAGAGGCCAAGCGTCACGGTGGTCTCAGACTCGCCCAGAGTGACGGAGAATCTCTCCACCAAGCCGACCGTCACCGTAGTTACCGTGACTGACCAGGACTCAGGGGACAACGGCAGGGTGAGCGTCTGGACTCTTCCAATACCTAAATCCATTCTATTCCTTTATCTCGGTGATTGGCTAGACTAGCAATCCATTCTATTCCTTTATCTCGGTGATTGGCTAGACTAGCAATCCATTCTATTCCTTTATCTCGGTGATTGGCTAGACTAGCAATCCATTCGATTCCTTCATCTCGGTGATTGGCTAGACTAGCAATCCATTCTATTCCTTTATCTCGGTGATTGGCTAGACTAGCAATCCATTCTATTCCTTTATCTCGGTGACTGGCTAGACTAGCAATCCATTCGATTCCTTCATCTCGGTGATTGGCTAGACTAGCAATCCATTCGATTCCTTTATCTCGGTGATTGGCTAGACTAGCAGTCCATTCTATTCCTTTATCTCGGTGACTGGCTAGACTAGCAATCCATTCTATTCCTTCATCTCGGTGACTGACTAGACTAGCAATTCATTCTATTCCTTCATCTCGGTGACTGGCTAGACTAGCAATCCATTCAGCCCGTGCTCCACAAAGCCGCGTGTGTCGTGTATCTCCAGGTGAACTGCAGCCTGTCCAGCGGCACGGACATGTTCTCGCTGGAGCTGATCTCCGGACCCCACCCCTCGGACGGGGCGCAGGCACTGTGGATGTACAAGCTGGTGACCATCCGCGCCCTGGACCGAGAGGCCGACGGCATCTACAACCGGCCCGTGACGGTGGTCATCCGGTGCGCCGACCACGGCCGGCCGGCCAACACCGTCAGCCGGACGGTGCACATCGAAGTCGAGGACGTCAACGACCACGCGCCAGAGTTCGACACGTCACATTTTCGCTTCAACGTCAACGAGCGCTCGCGAGTCGGCTCCGAGGTGTTCGCACTGAGAGCAGAAGACAAAGACTACGGCGCGAACGCCCGGCTGACCTACCGGCTGAACGGCACCGACGCCTTCGAGGTCAGCGCTGACGGCCGGGTCAGCCTGCGACAGCGGCTGGACAGGGAGGCCCAGCCCGAGTTGCAGTTCTCGGCGCTGGCGGTGGACCACGGAGAGCCCGCCCTGACGGGCAGCGCCCTGGTGACCGTCTACGTAAAAGACGACAACGACCACCACCCGGTCATCCAGGGCTACTTCGCCTTCCGGTTGCCGGAGAACGCCAGTATCGGTGAGCCCGGGCGGGCTGATGAGCTGCAACTCGATGCTGTTTCTCTCGAATTCCGGAAAGCCTGATGAGTTTCTGAATTGTGTTAGAGTGAAGGCTGGGCAGGCGGCCGGGCGGCTTATTGTGTTTGGCGCGGCCACTTCGCCACGCCAGGCCGCTCAGCCCGATTTGCTTGGCCCGATGATAATTAGCTGAGCCCCACGATGTGAGCACTGCGCACCGAGCAGGGATTCCGAAATTGCCAAGAAGACCCAGCAGTTGAAGAAGAATTTTGCTTTGAAAAACCTTGCCCTGATTTCGTTCTTCAATTTGTAGTCACGCCATGTCTTTACTGCTTTTTTATAGGCGGCTCGTGGAGTCCTCAGGCCGCAGGGCGGCGTGGCCTGGCTGGCGGACGGAGTCGGATTTTCCTCCAGTTCATCTTGCAGATCAATTTTCTCTCGACTCGACGCCCCCGAAACTCAACCCACAATCTGTTGTTACAAACGCACCTTAATAGCATTTAAATTCTGATTTTAAAGCTACATGAAAGTTCAAACCAACACCCACAAAGCTACATGGCAGCTCAAACTAACACTCACAAAGCTACATGGCAGCTCAAACCAACACCCACAAAGCTACATGGCAGCTCAAACCAACACCCACAAAGCTACATGGCAGCTCAAACTAACACTCACAAAGCTACATGGCAGCTCAAACCAACACCCACAAAGCTACATGGCAGCTCAAACTAACACTCACAAAGCTACATGGCAGCTCAAACCAACACCCACAAAGCTACATGGCAGCTCAAACTAACACTCACAAAGCTACATGGCAGCTCAAACCAACACCCACAAAGCTACATGGCAGCTCAAACCAACACCCACAAAGCTACATGGCAGCTCAAACTAACACTCACAAAGCTACATGGCAGCTCAAACCAACACCCACAAAGCTACATGGCAGCTCAAACCAACACCCACAAAGCTACATGACAGCTCAAACCAACACCCACTAATCTACCCCAACCTAGAGTTGGTTAATCTAAACCAACTCACTCCTCCCCAGGCCACCTGATCGGGAAGCTGAACGCCACAGATGCGGATGAGGGTCCAAACGCACGCCTTCACTACCGCTTGGCAACGCCACCGCACCTCGGTCCCCCCGGCCCTCGCCTGCCGTTCCGGATGCACTCGGACGGCCGAATCCTCGTGTCCGACCGGCTGGACCGCGAAACCAGTCCGCGCTACGAGTTCGCCGCAGTGGTCTCCGACTCGCCGCTGCACCCGACCCCGGCGAGGAGCGCCACCACCACCGTCCTCATCAACCTGGACGACGTGAACGACTGCCGGCCGCAGTTCCTGTTCCCCTCGCCCGGGAATCGAACCCTGGTGGTGCCGACCGGTGCGCCGCTGTCCGCCCAGCTCGGACGGCTGATGGCCGTGGACCCGGATGCCGATGGCAACGGGCGGCTGTTCTTCTTCATCAGGGCCGCCTCCGCCAGTTCGACGTCGCCGTACGAATCCTCGGCCGGGCCGTTCCACATCGATCCGGACAGCGGCATCGTCAGCCTGGTGCAGCCGCTGACCCAGGAGATCATCGCCAGGCCGCCGGTGCTGACGGTGACAGTCCGGGACGGCGGCCACCCGCCGCTGGAGTCGAGCCAGACGCTGCGCATTGTCTTCCGGCAGTCGTCGCGGCGGCCTCGCGGCGACTTAATGGATGACGGGGGGTTCAACGCCGGCAGTCTGTCAGGCAGCGGCGGCGGCGGCGGCGACGACGGTGGTGAAGGCGGCGGCCGGGTAGTGGTGAGCGGAGACGGCACGGACAGCATGGTGCTCATCGCTGGGAGCCTCATCGCTGTGACCGTCATCTTCGTGCTGCTGTTGCTGGTGGCCTTCGCGTTGCTTTCCTGCCGGCGGCACGGCAGAGGTGAGGAGGGCGGCTGAGCTGCTACGAAGCTGCAGGGTGTACAAGACAGGGGGCTTGGTGTACCGGTAGGTGTGTACAAGTTTAGGCCATATATGTATTCAATACCAGTAAGTATGTACAATTTTAGGCTGCATACATAGCTCAGTCGCAAACAGCAGTCTCTCTAGCAGAAAATCTCAGAAATAGCTCTCCTCCTTTGTATCCAGCCCCATACCGAAAATACTCAAGTGCTGTCAAGTACTGCCTTAATTTGCTCCTCAATGCACTGAGAGACTTCTCTCTATTTCGTTCCCCTAGCAATTCCGCAGTTCAGAATTGCACCGCTTTTGCAAAGCAGCAACGACCCTTAAAACCCGTCTGATCCCAAATCCCCTTTTGTTTCGGAGGCCATTCCTTTGTTCTTCTTGGCCTGCTGAGCAGTGAGCAGATCGCTCGCCACTCTCCGGGGTGGCTGGGGAGCATCAGGTGAGAATTTGGAGAGCCCACAAGCCGATCGGATATTCAGACGGATTCGTGCGGGATTGATTGGGGCTTTTTTCTGGCCCTGTTTGAGCTGGGTAGGGGGCAACTCAATGAGCTTGTGGGGCAGGGGATTAGCAGGGGGATTATGAAGCAACAGATGCGCTGGCAGTCTCAATGCTGGGACGAAATATAGTGGGCAAGCAGAAATGGGATTAATCCCACTGCTGTAGTCTGCGATGACCGCCAGGCCGCTGTTGAGAAACTGCAGTAGAAGCTGCAATCCCCGGC
Source organism: Macrostomum lignano (assembly GCA_002269645.1). Lineage (NCBI taxonomy): Eukaryota > Metazoa > Platyhelminthes > Macrostomidae > Macrostomum > Macrostomum lignano. The sequence goes on along the minus strand of NIVC01001411.1, from coordinate 86,520 downwards.
TGCTATCCCCTGATATCCCAGTCTGTTATCCCCTGATATCCCCGGCTGCTATCCCCTGATATCCCAGTCTGTTTTACCCTGATATCCCCGGCTGCTATCCTCTGATATCCCAGTCTGTTATCCTCTGATATCCCAGTCTGTTATCCTCTGATATCCCAGTCTGTTATCCCCTGATATCCCCGGCTGCTATCCTCTGATATCCCAGTCTGTTATCCTCTGATATCCCAGTCTGTTATCCCCTGATATCCGAGTCTGTTATCCCCTGATATCCGAGTCTGTTATCCCCTGATATCCGAGTCTGTTATCCCCTGATATCCCAGTCTGTTATCCCCTGACATCCCAGTCTGTTATCCCCTGATATCCCAGCCTGTTATCCCCTGATATCCGAGTCTGTTATCCCCTGATATCCAAGTCTGTTATCCCCTGATATCCCAGTCTGTTATCCCCTGATATCCCAGTCTGTTATCCCCTGATATCCGAGTCTGTTATCCCCTGATTTTCCAGCCTGTTATCCCCTGATTTCCCAGTCTGTTATCCCCTGACATCCCAGTCTGTTATCCCCTGACATCCCAGTCTGTTATCCCCTGATATCCGAGTCTGTTATCCCCTGATATCCGAGTCTGTTATCCCCTGATATCCGAGTCTGTTATCCCCTGATATCCCAGTCTGTTATCCCCTGACATCCCAGTCTGTTATCCCCTGATATCCGAGTCTGTTATCCCCTGATATCCAAGTCTGTTATCCCCTGATATCCCAGTCTGTTATCCCCTGATATCCCAGTCTGTTATCCCCTGATATCCGAGTCTGTTATCCCCTGATATCCAAGTCTGTTATCCCCTGATATCCCAGTCTGTTATCCCCTGATATCCGAGTCTGTTATCCCCTGATATCCGAGTCTGTTATCCCCTGATATCCCAGTCTGTTATCCCCTGATATCCGAGTCTGTTATCCCCTGATATCCGAGTCTGTTATCCCCTGATTTTCCAGCCTGTTATCCCCTGATTTCCCAACCTGTTGTCCCAAAAATACGTTGGATTTCCCCAATTGTTCCTGGTTGTGATCGCAGAAGGCATCCGTGAGCATCGGACAGGTGGGTGACAGCCTCAGTGACCATTCCTGAATATCCCGAACAAGAAGCAAAATTGGGATCCATAAAAGAAGCGCTTGTCTCTGTTTAGCTGGAATTCAGGTCAACCGTGAAGCTCCATGACAGGAAGTCAGAAAATGCTGAATTTTTTGTTTATTTATCCAACAACCCCCCACCCCCCCCCCAAAGGCCTTAGGGTTTTAAGGGACATTAAAGATTTGATAAAACAATGGCAGACTTTAAATTCAAGTAATAAAAATAAACTTATGATCGATTCTTTCGCTTCTTCACAATGCTGAAGCAAGAAAATTTAAAACAGAGACATTCGCAGAGTATTCGAGTTGGTTAAATATCATGCGTCATTCGTGTGTCATTGATCAACTTTAAAGAAAGTATAAGAATCCAGGAAATTTCCCTTCGATTCTAGAAGCTGAAAACGAAAAATACTCGTACGTGTTTAGGGAAGCGAGGGGGAAGATGAGAAAGAGAGGCGAGAGAAGAGAAGCGAGGGGAGAGAAGCGAGGGGAGAGAAGCGAGGGGAGAGAAGCGAGGGGGGAGAGGCGAGAGAAGAGAAGCGAGGGGAGAGAAGCGAGGGGGGAGAGGCGAGAGAAGAGAAGCGAGGGGAGAGAAGCGAGGGGGGAGAGGCGAGAGAAGAGAAGCGAGGGGAGAGAAGCGAGGGGGGAGAGGCGAGAGAAGAGAAGCGAGGGGAGAGAAGCGAGGGGAGAGAAGCGAGGGGAGAGAAGCGAGGGGAGAGAAGCGAGGGGAGTCAGGTGAGGGAGACAGGCAAGTTAGGTAAGAAAAGGGGAGATAAGCGAGGGTAGAGAAGCGAGGGGGGAGAAGCGAGGGGAGAGAAGCGAGGGGAGAGAAGCGAGGGGAGAGAAGCGAGGGGAGAGAAGCGAGGGGAGAGAAGCGAGGGGAGAGAAGCGAGGGGAGAGAAGCGAGGAGAGAGAAGCGAGGGGAGAGAAGCGAGGGGAGAGAAGCGAGGGGGGAGAAGCGAGGGGAGAGAAGCGAGGGAAAAAGCGAGGGAGAGAGGCGAGGGGAGAGAGACTAGGGGAGAGGGGCGAGGTGAGAGAAGCGAGGGGAGTCAGTGAGAGAGACAGGCAAGATAGGTAAGAAAAGGGGAGATAAGCGAGGGTAGAGAAGCGAAGGGGGAGAGAAGCGAGGGGAGAGAAGCGAGGGGAGAGAAGCGAGGGGAGAGAAGCGAGGGGAGAGAAGCGAGGGGAGAGAAGCGACGGGAGAGAAGCGACGGGAGAGAAGCGACGGGAGAGAAGCGACGGGAGAGAAGCGACGGGAGAGAAGCGACGGGAGAGAAGCGACGGGAGAGAAGCGACGGGAGAGAAGCGAGGGGGGAGAAGCGAGGGGAGAGAAGCGAGGGGAGAGAAGCGAGGGAGGGAAAAAGCGAGGGAGAGAGGCGAGGGGAGAGAAGCGACGGAGGGAAAAAGCGAGGGAGAGAGACTAGGGAAGAGGGGTGAGGTGAGAGAAGCGAGGGGAGTCAGGTGAGGGAGACAGGCAAGATAGATAAGAAAAAGGGAGAGAGGCGAGGGGTGGCGAGGGTGAGAGGTGAGATTTTGTGCGGTCGGTGAAAAGGAGCTGGTGGAAGTCAGCTGTGTTTCGGGGAGTCCCATCATCAAGAGTTGCTGAGTTTTTAAAGCCACAGAAGCAGACACCACCGGCATGCCACAGGTATTCATAATTTACCGGGACAATGGCTGCATCGGTAGAAAGCTGTGTGGGTCAGCAGCTGCACTGCCTCCCTACCTCTCTTTCTCTGCCTCCCTACCTCTCTCTCTGCCTCCCTACCTCTCTCTCTGCCTCCCTACCTCTCTCTCTGCCTCCCTACCTCTCTCTCTGCCTCTCTACCTCTCTCTCTGCCTCCCTACCTCTCTTTCTCTGCCTCCCTACCTCTCTCTCTGCCTCCCTACCTCTCTCTCTGCCTCCCTACCTCTCTCTCTGCCTCTCTACCTCTCTCTCTGCCTCCCTACCTCTCTTTCTCTGCCTCCCTACCTCTCTCTCTGCCTCCCTATCTCTCTCTCTGCCTCCCTACCTCTCTCTCTGCCTCCCTACCTCTCTCTCTGCCTCCCTACCTCTCTTTCTCTGCCTCCCTACCTCTCCCTCTGCCTCCCTATCTCTCTCTCTGCCTCCCTACCTCTCTCTCTGCCTCCCTACCTCTCTCTCTGCCTCCCTACCTCTCTCTCTACCTCTCTCTCTGCCTCCCTACCTCTCTCTCTGCCTCCCTACCTCTCTCTCTGCCTCCCTACCTCTCTTTCTCTGCCTCCCTACCTCTCTCTCTGCCTCCCTACCTCTCTCTGCCTCCCTACCTCTCTCTCTGCCTCCCTACCTCTCTCTACCTCCCTACCTCTTTCCCTACTTTCATACCCGTCTTTACCTTGATCCCTACTTCTCCTCCTGAATCCCTTGCCTAGTGAAATCTCTCTCCCTATCTCTTTCGTTTTAACACCCTACTTCTATCCATGTAACTACCAGCCCACTTTCACTCCCTACCCCGAATTACCCTTCAAGACGGAGGCGCCATCACCCGCATCCATTCCTTGTCCTCTTGTCCGCAAGCCCATCAAACTTTATCCGACAAGGGAAATAAAAAAGGACTTCAACCGGCAGTTGCCAGCGCCATGCTGGTCGCACATCGCTGCCAGCTCCAGAATGCCCCTGCCTGCGAGATGCAGATTCTGTGTTCTTTCCGCAGCCCGCCCGAACTCCCACTTCCAGGCGCGCGTCAATCAAAGTGTCCAGATTTTATTTCATTTCTTCGCCGCGCGCGTCTCCTAGAAGCAAATTGAACTTTCAGCCCCGCATCTTCTTCTAGTAGCATTGCGCCGCCCCCTACCAATCTTGGTGAGGCTTCAAGATGCGCGCACGCTAATAGCAGCTGGCCTGCGCACAGATGTTGAGATTCAACTGCTGGGGCTGCCCGGCTGTTTGACGGGTGCTGACTGCGAATAACCTCTCGGACTCGGTGTCTGCCGCCTGTCTCTCCCCTCTGTCTCCCCCCTCTGCCTGTCTCTCCCCTCTGTCTCCCCCCTCAGCCTGTCTCTCCCCTCTGTCTCCCCCCTCTGCCTGTCTCTCCCCTCTGTCTCTCCACTCTGTCCCTCCCCTCTGCCTGTCTCTCCCCTCTGTCTCCCCCCTCCGCCTGTCTCTCCCCTCTGTCTCCCCCCTCTGCCTGTCTCTCCCCTCTGTCTCCCCCCTCCGCCTGTCTCTCCCCTCTGTCTCCCCCCTCTGCCTGTCTCTCCCCTCTGTCTCCCCCCTCTGCCTGTCTCTCCCCTCTGTCTCTCCACTCTGTCCCTCCCTCTGCCTGTCTCTCCCCTCTGTCTCCCCCCTCCGCCTGTCTCTCCCCTCTGTCTCCCCCTCTGCCTGTCTCTCCCCTCTGTCTCCCCTCTGCCTGTCTCTCCCCTCTGTCTCCCCCCTCAGCCTGTCTCTCCCCTCTGTCTCCCCCTCTGCCTGTCTCTCCCCTCTGTCTCTCCACTCTGTCCCTCCCCTCTGCCTGTCTCTCCCCTCTGTCTCCCCCCTCCGCCTGTCTCTCCCCTCTGTCTCCCCCTCTGCCTGTCTCTCCCCTCTGTCTCCCCCCTCTGCCTGTCTCTCCCCTCTGTCTCCCCCCTCCGCCTGTCTCTCCCCTCTGTCTCCCCTCTGCCTGTCTCTCCCCTCTGTCTCCCCCCTCAGCCTGTCTCTCCCCTCTGTCTCCCCCCTCTGCCTGTCTCTCCCCTCTGTCTCTCCACTCTGTCCCTCCCCTCTGCCTGTCTCTCCCCTCTGTCTCCCCCCTCCGCCTGTCTCTCCCCTCTGTCTCCCCCCTCTGCCTGTCTCTCCCCTCTGTCTCCCCCCTCCGCCTGTCTCTCCCCTCTGTCTCCCCCCTCTGCCTGTCTCTCCCCTCTGTCTCTCCCCTGTCTCTCCCCTCTGCCTGTCTCTTCCCTCTGCCTGTCTCTCCCCTCTGTCTCTCCCCCCTGTCTCTCCCCTCTGTCTCTCCCCTCTGTCTCTCCCCTGTCTCTCCCCTCTGCCTGTCTCTTTCCTCTGCCTGTCTCTCCCCTGTCTCTCCCATTTGTCTCCATCTCTATCGCACCCCTAAGCGTCCCTGAACTTCAGGCAGTCTATTTGCACAGCAGTGCCGAAATCAGACCGGCCCGTCTCCACACCAAAACCCCATCCATCCAGGCTCTTCGGCCGGCCAAAATCGCCGACTTGCCGGCGCCCCCGGCGGTGTCTGCGGCGGCGGCGGCGGTGGCGGCCCAGTCGGCGAGACATTCCTCCAGCGCGGCGGAGTCGGCGCAGGCGGCGGCAGCGGCAGCGGAGTCTGCTTCACGGAAGAAGAGTCCGGCAGGCCCATGGCGGTGTCAGCGACTCTCTCCGGGTCTCGCGGGTTCTACCAGGTGAGGCGGGTCGAGTTGCAGGCGACTGCAGCGGTGCCGCCCTGCCGCGGGTCGGCTTTCTTAATCTGGGCGAGGCCGGGGGGCCGCGAGGGTGGCAGACGGAGCGCTGATTTCCTGAAATTGGTTGCCACCGAACTCGACCGGGCAAGCAAAATCACCAGTCTGTTGTTGCTTTATGAGACGTTGAATTTGGGAGGATTCAGTTACTGAGAGAAATTAATTATAATGACAAAACACCGAGCGGAATGAAAAACCGGTTTAAGGATGAAAGGAAGGGGAGAGGGGAGAGACAGAGGGGAGAGACAGAGGGGAGAGACAGAGTGGAGAGACAGAGGGGAGAGACAGAGGGGAGAGACAGAGGGGAGAGACAGAGGGGAGAGACAGAGGGGAGAGACAGAGGGGAGAGACAGAGTGGAGAGACAGAGGGGAGAGACAGAGTGGAGAGACAGAGTGGAGAGACAGAGTGGAGAGACAGAGGGGAGAGACAGAGGGGAGAGACAGAGGGGAGAGACAGGGGAGAGACAGAGGGGAGAGACAGAGGGGAGAGACAGAGGGGAGAGACAGAGGGGAGAGACAGAGGGGAGAGACAGAGGGGAGAGACAGAGGGGAGAGACAGAGGGAGAGACAGAGGGGAGAGACAGAGGGGAGAGACAGAGGGGAGAGACAGAGGGAGAGACAGAGGGGAGAGACAGAGGGAGAGACAGAGGGGAGAGACAGAGGGGAGAGACAGAGGGGAGAGACAGAGGGGAGAGACAGAGGGGAGAGACAGAGTTTGAGCGCTGGCCTGCAAATGCCGCTATTGCAATTCCTGACGCGGAGAAAGTCAGAACAGACAGATTTACACCTTAGTGACCGATCATTCTGAAGCTGAACGATTCGAGCTCAAGATTCGAAGGCCAAGAATCCTCAGGGTTTGCACAGTTAGTAGAAATTTTGCCAGGAATCCGCGAATCCAGGAAGGCTGGTCCCCCGTTCAGCGGCAAAATAAATTGAAAAGCGTGCGTCTTAGCGTCAACTAGCAGCCTCCTGTCTGCCGCACGAAATGGCTTTGCTTTGTTTTACCTACTTGTCGAAATTGAAACATCCAGCCAAGTTCACCGCCCCCCTCTGCAACACTTGAAGATTGACGATCGGAGGCAGTGAAAGTCCTTAAAACAAAACACTGCCTACAGGCGCTTGGTCACTTCCTCTCTTAGCAGCCGCTGGTCCGGCCGCCATCTCTGCGTTTCATTTTCTGGGTGTTTTTCTTTGTCTAAGTTATTGGCTGTCTTAAGCTGCAGGCCTTTGGCTTTTGTCGAAAAAATGCTTTGGTAGCTGAACAACCGAAGTTCTTCTTTTAGCTTTTTTCCTGCACTCTGGTCCACTGTGCTGGCACGGGTATCAGAGAGATTGATTGGCAGCGTGATTTTGGCAGTACATAGCTGCTTCTTCAAAATCAGTCCCAGCATCTTCCTTACTCAGACCTCATTTCCCTCATCACTCAGGCCTCATTTCTCTCCTCACCCAAGCCTCATTTCCCTCCTCACTCAGGCCTCATTTCCCCCTTCACTCAGGCCTCATTTCCTCCTCACTCAGGCCTCATTTCCCTCCTCACTCAGGCCTCATTTCCCCCTCACTCAGGCCTCATTTCCCCCTCACTCAGGCCTCATTTCCCCCTCACTCAGGCCTCATTTCCCCCTCACTCAGGCCTCATTTCCTCCTCACTCAGGCCTCATTTACCTTCTAACTCAGGTCTCATTTCCCTCCTCACTCAGGCCTCATTTCCCTTCTAACTCAGGCCTCATTTCCTTCCTCACTCAGGCCTCATTTCCCTTCTAACTCAGGCCTCATTTCCCCCTCACTCAGGCCTCATTTCCCCCTCACTTAGGCCTCATTTCCTTCCTCACTCAGGCCTCATTTCCCTCCTCACTCAGGCCTCATTTCCCTTCTAACTCAGGCCTCATTTCCCTTCTAACTCAGGCCTCATTTCCCTCCTCACTCAGGCCTCATTTCCCTTCTAACTCAGGCCTCATTTCCCTTCTAACTCAGGCCTCATTTCCCTTCTAACTCAGGCCTCATTTCCCTTCTAACTCAGGCCTCATTTCCCTTCTAACTCAGGCCTCATTTCCGTCCTCACTCAGGCCTCATTTCCCCCTCACTTAGGCCTCATTTCCTTCCTCACTCAGGCCTCATTTCCCTCCTCACTCAGGCCTCATTTCCCTTCTAACTCAGGCCTCATTTCCCTTCTAACTCAGGCCTCATTTCCCTCCTCACTCAGGCCTCATTTCCCTTCTAACTCAGGCCTCATTTCCCTTCTAACTCAGGCCTCATTTCCCTTCTAACTCAGGCCTCATTTCCCTTCTAACTCAGGCCTCATTTCCCTTCTAACTCAGGCCTCATTTCCGTCCTCACTCAGGTCTCATTTCCCCCTCACTCAGGCCTCATTTCCCCCTCACTTTGCACAAAAGATTGGTTAAACCCGGCCGAACATTTTATCCGATATCCGTCTTGAGCCAGCTCCAATTTTCTTAAACAGTTTCCGCTCACTAAGGAAACCTTTGCCTCCAGTTTCCAAGCCGGAAGCGCCGGCGAATCAAGCACAAAAGCCTGGTGGACTATTTGATTCAATCCAGCCATAGGAGCCATGGCAACCGCTTGGTGCTAAAAGTTGATGATAATCTTGAGTTTTCCACGATATTGACAATATGAAGTTTTTAATATTCGGATTATTGAATTTTCAAACTAAGATTTGTTAAAATATGAATATGGAAAACACGAGGGGTTCCATTTAATTAGACCTTCAATCCGACCAAAATTTCAAACAGCTCTGCTCCAAAATCCCTACACTGGGTCACTGGCAGCGTCATTGCCAGTTCTCAAGCTGCTGTCAGCCAGTTCCCAGCAGAGTTTATCCCTATTCCGCCACACCACGTGACTTGGATAATTAGCAGTGGCAGGGTGCTGATATCTGCCTGCCTGTGGGGACAGCTCACTCAGCATGGGGGCTTTAGGGTTAGCGGGTGCATTTCCCGGCTGAGTCCGAGTCATAAAACAGCCCCCACCCCACAAATCCGCCAGCTGTGAGCAATCAAAATACCTGCAGCTGGAGCTCTCAGTTAGACTCAAGTCGAAGTTAATGATTTTCTGTGTGTTTTAAACTCAACAGGGGGGTCTGTGAGGCAATGTTTTTGTCACACTGATAAGATAATTGTTTAATGCACAGCTCCCACTAATGCGCAATTTATTATAATTGCCCTGCGTTAATTATGCATTTATAATCAGCCCAATTAAATGCTAGTATTGATTAAAATGCCGCACTGGATCCACAATCATGTCGGTTTGGTTGCGTGCATAGCAAAGACAATTTGTTAAGGCAGACAGACAGACAGACAGACAGACAGACAGACAGACAGACAGACAGACAGACAGACAGACAGACAGACAGACACTAAGACAGACAGACAGACGCTAAGACAGACAGACACTAAGACAGACAGACAGACAGACATACAGACAGACAGACAGACAGACAGACAGACAGACAGACAGACACTAAGACAGACAGACAGACAGACACTAAGACAGACAGACAGACAGACAGACGAGAGAGACACGTGTGAAGCCTAACTGAAACAAGCATACAGACATGCTAAATTTTGCTCTGAAATCTGAAGTTACAATCGAAAATAATTTCGTCACTGTCGCACATTAAAAGTGCTGAAAATTTGAGCTCGATCTGTTGGAGTCCCTCATCGTCAGAATGAAATCGGCAGAGCGGCCGCTGACAGCCGCGCTCTGTTTCAGTTATCAATAATAACTCCGTCCCGGTCAGAATCAGCGGCCCATTTTGTCGCAGAGATCGATGGCTGCTCCAAATTGAAGCGCGTTGATTGGCCCCACATTGCCTCCCCTCCCGCTGCAGGACAGCCTGGCGGTGCAGCGGCAGCAGCAGACGCGCAGGGCAGCCGGAGGCCAGCAGCCGGCGCTGGAGCACTCCGCCTCATCATCGCTAGCTCAGGCCGAGGAGGAGGGGCACTCGCGCAGCAGCTGCGAGGAGGCCGTCGGCGTGGCCGGTGAGAGCAGGAATAAAATTATTCCGATGCTTTTCCAGCAATTCTACTGAGTTAGTAGTTGAGATGGCATTATTTTGTTAATCTAAAAATCAGCGGTTCTTTTACGAATTTTAACTAAGGTAGCCGCAAAAAGTGCAGATGACTTGAATAGACTCTGACCCATGCAGTCTATGACCCAAACTTCCAAGGTTTAAAGTATCCATGACCTGATTCTCTATGACGAAAACTCTCTGTGAACCAAACTCTCTATGACCAAACTCTATATAACCCAAACTTTCCATGACGCAAAGACACTATGACCTAAAAACTCTATGACCGAAACTCTTATGACCCAAAATCTCTATGATCCGAAATCTCTGCGACACAAACTGTATGACCCAAATACACATGGCAAAAACTATATCACCCAAATTTCACCCGAGTTTCGCTTTCTCCAAGTCTAAATCGAATATCCGAGATTTCCCTCAGGCAACCCGGGGTCACTGCGATCGATTCACGATGTACCAGAGGCAACAGGAAGACACCAACGTGTTTGTGTGTGCTCAATATTTTTTCTATCCCGAGAGGTTCGGTGCGCTCTGGATTCAATTTTCCTCAGCAAATTCGCGATATGAGCCAGCCGCTCTGCCATCCGCCCTTCTCGAGCTTCCGATTGTATTCAATGCACTGCTGTTCAGTCCTCAACTCATTTTTGGAAAACTGTTGCAGACTGGCTGACTAAAATTGTCATCAGAGTTGTCCTTGAGTTCTCTCCTCACACTACGCCTCCCCTTCTGCGCATCTTCCTTCTTTCCGTTTTCTTCTAGCCTCGCCTTTCCTGCGTGCCCTTGCTTGGCTCTCCGCTTCCCGCCTTCCCTACTCCATCTGCTCTCTGTCTACCTCCCCCTCCCTCTACCTCTCCGTCTACCTCCCACTCACTCTACCTCTCCGTCTACCTCCCCTCCCTCTACCTCTCCGTCTACCTCCCCCTCCCTCTACCTCTCCGTCTACCTCCCCCTCCCTCTACCTCTCTGTCTACCTCCCCCTCCCTCTACCTCTCTGTCTACCTCCCCCTCCCTCTACATCTCCGTCTACCCCCCTCCCTCTACCTCTCTGTCTACCTCCACCTCTCTCTAACTCTCCGTCTACCTCCCCTCCTCTACCTCTCCGTCTACCTCCACCTCTCTCTAACTCTCCGTCTACCTCCACCTCTCTCTAACTCTCCGTCTACCTCCCCTCCCTCTACCTCTCCGTCTACCTCCACCTCTCTCTAACTCTCCGTCTACCTCCCCTCCCTCTACCTCTTCGTCTACCCCCCCTCTCTCTACCTCTTTCTTTACATTCAACTTCCTCTCTATCCTTCTCTCTCTCCCCCACTACATTTATCTACCTCTCCCCTCTCCGTCTACTTCTTCCTCACTCTCCGAGTTGAAGAAGGAACGTTTAAGCTATACTATACTAACCTTAGGAGCTCTCTAAACTGGGGGGAGGGGTTAGGCTCGTGGATATTAGTAAATATATTTTATTATCGATTGAAGCGGTGCAGGAAGTTGCTAGGTGAGAAATTGAGCATTGCTTAGCATTGGAGTTGACGATAAAATGGCTGGGCGCGAACAACATACGTAGAGTGAGCGATTCTGCGGGGAAATTCTCCTAGTATTTGTTTATGTCCTTTATGAAGAGAATCACCATTTTTACTTGAAATAAATTAATTCTTGTGTAACCGTAAAAGCAAAAGTACTCTCACGATGTACTTCTTCTCTAGATGTGAGCAAACTCTTTTCTATTCTCATACTTCAATCCCAGTCTTTGCTGTGCCAAGGAGAACACCTTGAACCGCTTGTAGACTTCGAAAATGCCTTCTTATGATGAGCCTTCTAATGATTCTGGTGTTTGGGTAGGTTGGGTAGGTTGGGTAGGTTGGGTAGGTTGGATAGGTTGGGTAGGTTGGGTAGGTTCCGTAGGCTTGGTAGGTTAGTTGGTTAGGTAGGTTGGGTAGGTTGGATAGGTTGAACAGGTTCTGTAGGTTGGGTAGGTTGGGTAGGTTGGGTAGGTTGAACAGGTTGGGTAGGTTGGGTAGGTTGGGTAGGTTGGATAGGTTGGGTAGGTTGGGTAGGTTGGGTAGGTTGGGTAGGTTGGATAGGTTGGGTAGGTTGGGTAGGTTCCGTAGGCTTGGTAGGTTAGTTGGTTAGGTAGGTTGGGTAGGTTGGATAGGTTGAACAGGTTCTGTAGGTTGGGTAGGTTGGGTAGGTTGGGTAGGTTGGGTAGGTTGGGTAGGTTGGGTAGGTTGGGTAGGTTGGGCAGGTTTTGTAGGTTGGATAGGTTGGGTAGGTTGGATAGGTTTTGTAGGTTGGGTAGGTTGGGTAGGTTGGGTAGGTTGGGTAGGTTGGGTAGGTTGAGTAGGTTGGGTAGGTTGGGTAGGTTGGGTAGGTTGGGTAGGTTACGTAGGCTTGGTAGGTTGGGTGGTTAGGTAGTTTGGGTAGGTTGGGCAGGTTGGGCAGGTTTTATAAGTTGGGTAGGTTGGGTAGGTTACGTAGGCTTGGTAGGTTGGGTGGTTAGGTAGGTTGGGTAGGTTGGGTAGGTTGGGCAGGTTGGGCAGGTTTTGTAGGTTGGGTAGGTTGGGCAGGTTGGGCAGGTTTTGTAGGTTGGGTAGGTTGGGTAGGTTGGATAGGTTTTGTAGGTTGGGTAGGTTGGGCAGGTTGGGCAGGTTGGGCAGGTTGGGCAGGTTTTGTAGGTTGGGCAGGTTGGGCAGGTTGGGTAGGTTGGATAGGTTTTGTAGGTTGGGTAGGTTGGGCAGGTTGGGCAGGTTTTGTAGGTTGGGTAGGTTGGGCAGGTTGGGCAGGTTTTGTAGGTTGGGTAGGTTGGGCAGGTTGGGCAGGTTTTGTAGGTTGGGTAGGTTGGGTAGGTTGGATAGGTTTTGTAGGTTGGGTAGGTTGGGCAGGTTGGGCAGGTTTTGTAGGTTGGGTAGGTTGGATAGGTTGGATAGGTTGGGTAGGTTGGGTAGATTGGGTAGGTTGGGTAGGTCCTGAAAGTGTCTTATTCGGGATTTAGCAATTACCAAGTAAAAGTATTGTGTTGAAAGATTTTCTAAGTTGACCCCTTTTGCCGATTTTTTAGGTTAAATGAGTTTCAGAATTGATGGAATTACGGGGCCGTCATGACAGCTGTTTCGTACCTCTCCGACGGGAGTGGATTCAGATCGGCCTGTATAAATTCTCCAGCAAAATACCACCGCACTCTTTCTGCGCACTGCTGCGACCAGTTTTAAGTGTTTCCACTTTAATTTCATCAACGAATAAACAGCAAAGCGCGCTGAATTTCACATGAAAGTCCATAAACTGGTGAAGGACTCTCGTAAAACAGCAACGATATTTTAAGGATGCTGGTTGTGTGACCGCACCACTGTAGCAGCATTGTGGGTAAAAACGATGTGGGAACCCTTTCAGAAAGGTGCAATAAATCTATTTAGTGCGCAAACCGCAGGCCTGAAGTGGCAACAATTTTCTAATGCAATCCTCACTTTATCGCAGGCAACACCAGCCTGCCCCGAAAGAAGCAGCACCGGCCCGGATCGCCGAACCCCACTGGGAACAACTATGAGTCCTTGCTGCTGCTGCGCGGCAGAAAAGCTGCCGACGGGGCAGAAATCGGCGGAACTGGCGACGCACACGGGTTGGAGTACCACAGACTGCACTACAGCACAGTGCCGCACCAGCAGCAGCAACAGGCTGCTCAGGAACCCGCCCGCAGATCGCAAAAGCCGACGCCGCCGCCTCTGCTGGCTGCGAGCTACGTTTGACAGTCTCTGTCTGTCTGTCTGTCTGTCTTTCTGTCTGTCTGTCTGTCTGTCTGTCTGTCTGTCTGTCTGTCTGTCTGTCTGTCTGTCTGTCTGTCTGTCTGTCTGTCTGTCTGTCTGTCTGTCTGTCTGTCTGTCTGTCTGTCTGTCTGTCTGTCTGTCTGTCTGTCTGTCTGTCTGTCTGTCTGTCTGTCTGTCTGTCTGTCTGTCTGTCTGTCTGTCTGTCTGTCTGTCTGTCTGTCTGTCTGTCTGTCTGTCTGTCTGTCTGTCTGTCTTAGTGTCTGTCTGTCTGTCTGTCTGTCTTAGTGTCTGTCTGTCTGTCTGTCTGTCTGTCTGTCTGTCTGTCTGTCTGTCTGTCTGTCTGTCTGTCTGTCTGTCTGTCTGTCTGTCTGTCTGTCTGTCTGTCTGTCTGTCTGTCTGTCTGTCTGTCTGTCTGTCTGTCTGTCTGTCTGTCTGTCTGTCTGTCTGTCTGTCTGTCTGTCTGTCTGTCTGTCTGTCTGTCTGTCTGTCTGTCTGTCTGTCTGTCTGTCTGTCTGTCTGTCTGTCTGTCTGTCCCGAATCCCTACTACTCACAATTTCGCGAATAGTTTTCAGCCTAACGTCTATATCGTCCAACAAGCTCTACAATGTTATTATTCCAAACAGTATATTAAAAAGTTTGCTATATCTTGAGTACGAGCTATTCGATTTTTTGTTCAACTCAGCACGCCGCCATGTCCACTGGAACAACTGTACAATTTATACTGATAGTACAATTTATACTGATAGTAAAATTTATATTGATTGCACACTCGTTCGTGCAACATTAAAGCAAAAGTACGCAGGTCCAATTGCGCTGCCGCGCGAGATTTTAGCCCTGCTCTGTTGAGTTTAGCAAACTGCTAAACATCGATTTCAGCGCCTGATGTTCGAATTCTTTTGTAAAGGTTTTGCTTTCAGTTAGAAATACAATTGAATAATGTGAAAAACTTTTGAGCTATGCGCCAGCATAATGGTTGCTGCAATATAAGCTTCTATCTTCTCTGCTGGACTGTACTTAGCTCGTAATGTCTCACTGTATCTCATGTCTTGCTGTCTCTGATGTCTCACTGTCTTTCATATTTCACGGCCTCTCATGTCTCACATGTCTTACTGTCTCTCGTCTTTCATGTCTCACTGCCTTTCATGTCTCACTGCCTTTCATGTCTCACTGCCTTTCATGTCTCACTTCCTTTCATGTCTCACTGCCTTTCATGTCTCACTGTCTTTCATATTTCACGGTCTCTCATGTCTCACATGTCTTACTGTCTCTCGTCTTTCATGTCTCACTACCTTTCATGTCTCACTGCCTTTCATGTCTCACTGCCTTTCATGTCTCACTTCCTTTCATGTCTCACTTCCTTTCATGTCTCACTGCCTTTCATGTCTCACTGCCTTTCATGTCTCACTGCCTTTCATGTCTTACTGTCTCTCATTCCTTACTGTCTCTTATATCATACTGTCTCGTGTGTCGCACTTTCTCTCAAGTCACATTGTCTTTCATTTCTTGCTGTCTTGACTTAGATGCAAGGGGCTCCGTGCATCCGGATGCAGCGAGGAGGCGTTGCCGCCCATTCGGCTAACCCCGGTGACCACGGGCAGCTGGTGCTGCGGTGTCGCGCAGGGAGATCCGGTGGTGCCGGTGTCCGCAGCGCGGTTCCCCTCCGGAGAGTCCAGGAGGTGGATTGTCGCTCGCCCGGTAGCGGACGAACTGGCAGAGGTTCTCAGGTCTGAAAACGTCGGAGAGGTCCGGGTTAGCGCCGAGGTAGGTGAGCCTGTCCTGAGTAAAGGCGGGGCATTCACAGATGAAGTGCTCCGGAAGTGCTCCGCATTCTCGACACCGGAGAGGCAGAATGGGCCTCCTCACTGCTGATTTTTCCTGGAGTTGACGATGCCTGGCGAAACAGCCATGACCGGAGACATATTTAGAAAGTTTAGCCGTATTTTAAGCGTTGCTGCTCTCCACTACACTTTTCTGTTTAAACAGTCCATGTCACCGCCCTGATGTCCCTGCGTTTGAGTCCGGTTGAGGCGAAGGAAGGACGGGGGACCGCGACGCAGGATTGCCGACAGGGTGCGTGGTGGAGTCGGGGGCATTAGCCCACCTCTCCCACCCACTGGTTGATCTGAGTGATGACAACGGTGGCAGGGGTGGGGGCCACGGGCAGGGGACCAGTAAAAGAACCGGTCGAGACAGCCTTGGCTAGACTCGTTTCCGGGGTGGTCCGAGTGCCCGGGGATCCACCTTAGGGACACCTTGTTAGAGGCGTCTAAGCGGTTGAGCTGCCCGTTGAAGTCAAGGACTGTACGCGAGCAGGTAGTGGTGCGCTCAAGGGCGTGGACTTGACTGTTAAAGTGGAGGGAAATCTCTTTCCCTCAGACTCACTGATTGTACAGCTCAATGGCACAGGAGCTGGTGGCGAGAACTTCGTTCTGGAAGACGGTGGAGCAGGTGCCGGTGTGCTGGGAGAAGGTCGCCACAGTTCTCCCTCCAAACGCGATGCAGTAGCCGTAGTCAGAGGCGGAGTTGATTTGGGACCCGTCAGTGAAGCAGTGGATTTCACGGTATTTCCAGTTGTCCCTTGCTTCATGACGTGGTGGAATGCTGGTTTTGAATTTGAGCGAAGGGCAGAGCGTGGACGGGATTCCGTCCGAGAGGGTCAGCAGACCTCTCGCTGCTTCCAGGTCTCGCAGGCTGAGGTCGCCGTGCGGCTGGAGGTTCCGCTTTCTGAAGGCGAACTGCTTCTGGATTTGGACACCCGCGTCAAGCAGACGACGGGTGGTTTTCATTGCCTCCCCTCTGACAAAGAGCTTAAGGTTGGGAATGTCCAGGAAGGAGTTCATGCCAGCAAAGGGCGTAGAGGGAGCCGCGCTCATGATAGCTCGACAAGCGCGGCCTTGCACCCTATTTAGAACCTCAAGAACCCCTTTCACCTTTAGGGCACTGTTTCAAATGAAGCCGGCGAAGGAGATGGCCGGTCTAACAATGGCAGTGTAAATCACCAGAGGCGGCGGGGTGAGGCCCCAGGTAGCACCGAAAGCTTTGCGGATCTGCGCGAGAGTCGCGAAAGCTTTGCGGGCTTTGGTTTGGACGTGTGGGGTCCAGCTCAACCTGTGGTCGAGGGTGACGCCCATACATCTGGTTCGGTTCTCCATGGCAACAGGTTTGCCATAGAGGAAGAGCGGTTCGATCCTCCAGTTTCGGCGGCTGGTGAACATGATAGCCACGGTTTTAGACTCAGAGAACCTGAGACCGCAGCTATATGCCCAGCGCTCGGCACGGTGGCTGAAGGCTTGGAGGAGGTCCCTGAGGACCGCGGGTGATGGTCCAGCCACAGTGGCGGTAACATCGTCCGCATAGCCGACCTTCTGAACTGGATCCGGATGCGGGCTGCAAAGCAGCTCGTCCATGACCAAGTTCCAGAGAATCGGGCTGAGGACTCCACCTTGCGGTGCACCTTTCTGGACCTCCACAGAGCGGGAGTGTCCCAGGAGGTGGGAGGTGGCAGTACGATAGGAGACCATGTACATGATCCAGGGGGTAAGGTACTCGTGCGTGCCCCGGAATCCCAGGGCCTGTCTTACTGTCTCCCATGTCTCAGTGTCTTTAAGAGTACCAAGAAATAGCTACTCTCTCAACCAAATGCTTCCCAAAATCTTCTCAAACCAGTCTCTTGCGCACTCGAACCCGAGCCCCGTCCCATCTGTCAGTCCGTGAGCAGCTGTCTCATTCCCCGAGATTATCAATCACAGAGACTTCAGCTGTCCCTCCTTCACTTGCTCCCAGCGTGACTGTGAATGACAAACAGGGGCTCTGAGCTTTGGTTGCCCCCTCAGAACTGGACATCATCGATATGAGAGCAGCAGATTAGCCCAATTGAGCTGTCACACGAAACTGAGTGCTGGGGGACTGCGGCATGACTGCAGCTGGGTCTACAAGGATTTAGCAGGAGCTCACTTGCAAAATACTGAATGCACATCGCACCATCGCACTCAACTTGATGCACATCGCCCATTAAGACCCGGACTGGATCCCGTTTCCGACTTGGACCTGGACTTGGGCTCTTCAAAACTTTGTCCTGCAAACTAAACCTCAACTCGCCCATGATCCATCAATGACCCTTTATTTTCTGTATGCAATGAAAAGTCCTATGAGACATTTGATTTGCATGTCACTTTGCACATCAGTTGTATCGTTTGATGGCTCAATTAATGACGGAGTGAAGCAGGAAGCACCCTTTCCTTGGGTAGGGAAATCTATGAGATTGTGAACCTTACACAGCTGCACCGGGCGAAATGCTGAAAAAAGAGTCTCACTAAGGAAGTATTTTGTTTTGCAGCGCAGAGGCGACAGCGCTGCAGACCGATAGAATCAACAACAGGAAATTATGAAAGCGCAACAGTCAATTTGCTCTCTGAGTCATCTGAGCCTCGCCAAGAATATCGGATTATATTTGAACTGCGAATTTTGGTTGGAAATTTTTCGTGAGAATTTTTTATTGCCCTCTGACTCTGAAATATAGGATGTCGTGACTCAAAATGCATGTGATCTAGACTATTTCTGAATCAAACTGCATGTGAGCCGGACTGCCTATGACTCAAACTGCATGTGAGCCAGACTGCCTATGACTCAAACTTCATGTGAGCCAGACTGCCTATGACTCAAACTGCATGTGAGCCAGACTGCCTATGACTCAAACTGCATGTGAGCCAGACTGCCTATGACTCAAACTGCATGTGAGCTAGACTGCCTATGACTCAAACTGCATGTGAGCCAGACTGCCTATGACTCAAACTGCATGTGAGCCAGACTGCCTATGACTCAAACTGCATGTGAGCCAGACTGCCTATGACTCAAACTGAATGTGAGCCAGACTGCCTATGACTCAAACTGCATGTGAGCCAGACTGCCTATGACTCAAACTGCATGTGCGTCAGGAAACATTGCTTTTCTAAATCGATTATTTGACATCCTCGCCTCCAGAACTTCCGCCTCCCTCTTGGCTGACTTAGTCTGCAAGTATGAAATTTCATGAAAAAAATAACCGGCAAAGTTATTTCCGGGAATTCCGTGTCGTGCAGATTCTTCGCAGCCCATAAAGGTCAAAACTTGATCCGTTCACACACGGCTAGGGGAAGAAGCTCGAGGGATAAGATGCAGAGCCAGCGCAGTTTAGAATTGGTTAAAAGCGGGAGAAGGCGCACAAGGAGTTTTATCGATGCCGGGTCAGACGTCCCTCTCTCTGTCGAACTTGTGCCGCGGCCAAGTGATTGGCTGGCAACTCTGGGGATGGAGGGGCCGCAAAGGAAGAAACGGGAGAAAAAGGATATCCATTTTCACCCTCCACAGAGGACCGCGCAGCTTCTTTTTATCCTCGTTATAACTTTTTTGATTCGCGTAAATTGACTTGGGTTCAGAGGCGGCACTGAACTTCTGAACCTTGAACTTTTTTTCGTTTGGATCTGGTAATAAAGCAGTTGGACTGCTGTGATCTGCTGTGGCATGTCAACGGACCCTCACACTGGTATGTGCAGCTGGAAGCTTCATCAGGGTTCGGGATATTGATAGCACTCTAGATACAGATAAATAGTTAGACAGTGATAGACAGATTGATGGACAGTTTGATGGACAGGTTGATAGACAGGGTGATAGACAGGTTGATGGACAGGTTGATAGACAGGGTGATAGACAGGTTGATAGACAGGTAGATGGACAGGTTAATAGACAGGTTAGTAGACAGGTTGATATACAAAGGTTGATGGACAGGTTAATAGACAGGGTGATAGACAGGTTGATGGACAGGTTAAAAGACAGGTTAGTAGACAGGTTGATGGACAGGTTAGTAGACAGGTTGATAGACAGGTTGATATACAAAGGTTGATGGACAGGTTAATAGACAGGGTGATATACAGGTTGATGGACAGGTTAATAGACAGGGTGATAGGTTGACGAAAAGTTTTCTTTATAAAATACCTGTCTTTTCTGTTCCTTTGATGGTTGCCTGGCTGATTTTACAGCAGCTTGCCTCCCACGGCGTCACTGTTCTACCCCACACTCCTCAGCTCTACCCCACGCTCCCCCGCTCTGCCCCACATTCTCTGCTCTACCCCACACTCTCCAGCTCTACCCCACACTCCCCACTCAATCACACACTCCCCCGCTCCACCCCACTCCTTTTCTCTGCCGAGCAGTCCACACCTGCTCTATCCACACCACGTGTGCTCTACTCTCACTGCTCAAATCTCTCATCTCCAGCCATAGAACCGAAGTATGCGAATTTCGTGTCTCCTGCCATGGGATTTCGGACGGCCTGGAGCCTGGCGTTGTGAGCAAATCACTGAAAAATGAGCTAATTATGAATATTTTCTGTGCACTTTCTAGTCAAGATAGTCAGAGTTTTCTCTTCATTAATTACACAGGCAATACGAGATTTCTGTTTGCTCAAAACGTCATGGACCGTTTACCAATTCCAATTTTCTTGGCCAAGGACCACACTCAGCCTTTCTCTGGATTCATTCTAGTCCTGTTCAATTATTCAAAGCTTCTTTTTTAAGTCGGTAGGAGGCTACTTTATGGCACTCGGTTGTTCTTTGTCTCTACAAAGACAGGATTAAAGACTGGAATTCTGTCTATCAATCTCGATTTTAACGAGCACCCTTTTAGAGCCCCTCGAAATTTAGCGGCGACTCAGCACTTCCACTCGTTAAGATAGAAGCAACAGCTGCGGGATATGCTCCGCCTCTGCTGCTGCTGCTCTGTGCTGCAGTGTCCCAGCTCAGTGGAAAGGAGAAGTCTCTCTAGAAATCAAGGGAGTGAGGCGGGCAGAGCCGGCCAGATGCATGCGGCGCTGCAATTCATGCAGCAGGCTGAGAGAGCGGAGCGCCTCCTCTATTTGGGTTCGGGGTGGGCAGCAGCAGCAATACACAGCCCTGCTGCCCTGCACAGCTGGCTGGACTGTGAGAGAGCAGCGGCCGTCTGTTTCCTTACCCGACTTTCCTCCGTTTATTTTTCTCCTTCTCTTTCTTCGCAGACGGGCCGCACTTCAAAGCGAAATTTGAGCATCTGTTTTTCGTGTTTTTTTGCTGTCTCAATCGCTTCTCTTCTCTTGGAGTCGGTCGCTGGCTCTCCGATTCTTTCGTTGATTTGGTAGTGGGCTGGACTAAACTAGGGGTATGGTTTGACATGGAAGAACCGGTGTTCGCGCAGACATCTGGGACATTCCGAGTGAAATTGATTTCTTTAAAAACAGTTTCATGCCAACCGTCTTTGGGCGGCTCAGCTGTCTACCGCATGGCGGTCATTGCGTGCCTCATGGTTAGCCTGTGTTTCGCCCACATGCGCAGGGGGCAGCCTTGCCATACAGCCTCCATTCTCGATTCATTTTTAGTGTCGAGAGTTTCTCCTTCGTCGGCGCATCTGACTTGATTGTGCAGTGTTTATGCCCTGCGCTACAGTCCCTGCGGGCTGGGCCTTCAGATTGCTGCAGATCGGCAATCACCGACCCCACAGTGCGGGCCGGTGCTATGGAAATCTTTTTATAAAATTTCAGCCAGCAAAGCCGTTGGGTATGATTTTTTGCCTCAGCCGTAATAAGCCCCGCGTTGTGTCCTTTCTCTCGCGGCAACAGACAGTACGGCTATCCGTCTTGAAACGGTGATTCGGGAAAAGGAACCTCTTTTATGACAGTTAAATCATCATTCACCGGCTGCAATCGCTGGCAGATTTGCTGGCACACTTTTTGCGAATTTTTTCCCCTAGTTACTCCGCACTTAAGTCACCGACCGGTCAGCCAAATTCGTTTCCGCGTCAACGCCTACATCAACGACCTGAAAATCTCTGGGATCTTCAACAAGATGAAAATCGTAAATTAAAGATAGTCTTGCTTTCGACAGATGCGGAATGAATATCTCTGCCCAGTGTCTTTCAACTCTGTGTGTTCATTTAACACGCAGCAGCACAAACCTTCCTCATATCACTAGGATTGCCGTCAAGAAAAGTGAACTTCTAAGACTCCTTAGCTACTGCCTAAGTACTGTTAGAGCCAACCTTCATTCCTAAGATGCAGTTCTTAAAACTTAGTCTTGGCTCCTGTCGCTCACTATGTTTGCATTCTAGCTAGAGTCACTCCTGTCTCTTGACTCCCGACATTCTGTAGCTCATCAAGTTCGCATAGTGCTAGCTAGAGTCACTCGTGTCTCTTGACTCCCGACATTCTGTAGCTCATCAAGTTCGCATAGTGCTAGCTAGAGTCACTCCTGTCTCTTGACTCCCGACATTCTGTAGCTCACCAAGTTGGCATACTGCTAGCTAGAGTCACTCCTGTCTCTTGACTCCCGACATTCTGTAGCTCACCAAGTTCGCATTCTGCTAGCTAGAGTCACTCGTGTCTCTTGACTCCCGACATTCTGTAGCTCACCAAGTTCGCATAGTGCTAGCTAGAGTCACTCGTGTCTCTTGACTCCCGACATTCTGTAGCTCACCAAGTTCGCATAGTGCTAGCTAGAGTCACTCGTGTCTCTTGACTCCCGACATTCTGTAGCTCACCAAGTTCGCACACTGCTAGCTAGAGTCACTCGTGTCTCTTGACTCCCGACATTCTGTAGCTCACCAAGTTCGCATACTGCTAGCTAGAGTCACTCGTGTCTCTTGACTCCCGACATTCTGTAGCTCACCAAGTTCGCATAGTGCTAGCTAGAGTCACTCGTGTCTCTTGACTCCCGACATTCTGTAGCTCACCAAGTTCGCATTCTGCTAGCTAGAGTCACTCGTGTCTCTTGACTCCCGACATTCTGTAGCTCATCAAGTTCGCATAGTGCTAGCTAGAGTCACTCCTGTCTCTTGACTCCCGACATTCTGTAGCTCACCAAGTTCGCATAGTGCTAGCTAGAGTCACTCGTGTCTCTTGACTCCCGACATTCTGTAGCTCACCAAGTTCGCACACTGCTAGCTAGAGTCACTCGTGTCTCTTGACTCCCGACATTCTGTAGCTCACCAAGTTCGCATACTGCTAGCTAGAGTCACTCGTGTCTCTTGACTCCCGACATTCTGTAGCTCACCAAGTTCGCATTCTGCTAGCTAGAGTCACTCGTGTCTCTTGACTCCCGACATTCTGTAGCTCACCAAGTTTGCACACTGCTAGCTAGAGTCACTCCTGTCTCTTGACTCCCGACATTCTGTAGCTCACCAAGTTCGCATAGTGCTAGCTAGAGTCACTCGTGTCTCTTGACTCCCGACATTCTGTAGCTCACCAAGTTCGCATAGTGCTAGCTAGAGTCACTCGTGTCTCTTGACTCCCGACATTCTGTAGCTTATCAAGTTCGCATTCTGCTAGCTAGAGTCACTCGTGTCTCTTGACTCCCGACATTCTGTAGCTCACCAAGTTCGCATAGTGCTAGCTAGAGTCACTCGTGTCTCTTGACTCCCGACATTCTGTAGCTCACCAAGTTCGCATTCTGCTAGCTAGAGTCACTCCTGTCTCTTGACTCCCGACATTCTGTAGCTCACCAAGTTCGCATAGTGCTAGCTAGAGTCACTCGTGTCTCTTGACTCCCGACATTCTGTAGCTCACCAAGTTCGCATAGTGCTAGCTAGAGTCACTCGTGTCTCTTGACTCCCGACATTCTGTAGCTCACCAAGTTCGCACACTGCTAGCTAGAGTCACTCGTGTCTCTTGACTCCCGACATTCTGTAGCTCACCAAGTTCGCATAGTGCTAGCTAGAGTCACTCCTGTCTCTTGACTCCCGACATTCTGTAGCTCACCAAGTTCGCATTCTGCTAGCTAGAGTCACTCCTGTCTCTTGACTCCCGACATTCTGTAGCTCACCAAGTTCGCATAGTGCTAGCTAGAGTCACTCCTGTCTCTTGACTCCCGACATTCTGTAGCTCATCAAGTTCGCATACTGCTAGCTAGAGTCACTCCTGTCTCTTGACTCCCGACATTCTGTAGCTCACCAAGTTCGCATAGTGCTAGCTAGAGTCACTCCTGTCTCTTGACTCCCGACATTCTGTAGCTCACCAAGTTCGCATAGTGCTAGCTAGAGTCACTCCTGTCTCTTGACTCCCGACATTCTGTAGCTCACCAAGTTCGCACACTGCTAGCTAGAGTCACTCCTGTCTCTTGACTCCCGACATTCTGTAGCTCACCAAGTTCGCACACTGCTAGCTAGAGTCACTCCTGTCTCTTGACTCCCGACATTCTGTAGCTCACCAAGTTCGCACACTGCTAGCTAGAGTCACTCCTGTCTCTTGACTCCCGACATTCTGTAGCTCACCAAGTTCGCATACTGCTAGCTAGAGTCACTCCTGTCTCTTGACTCCCGACATTCTGTAGCTCACCAAGTTCGCACTCTGCTAGCTAGAGTCACTCCTGTCTCTTGACTCCCGACATTCTGTAGCTCACCAAGTTCGCATACTGCTAGCTAGAGTCACTCCTGTCTCTTGACTCCCGACATTCTGTAGCTCACCAAGTTCGCATACTGCTAGCTAGAGTCACTCCTGTCTCTTGACTCCCGACATTCTGTAGCTCACCAAGTTCGCACACTGCTAGCTAGAGTCACTCCTGTCTCTTGACTCCCGACATTCTGTAGCTCACCAAGTTCGCACACTGCTAGCTAGAGTCACTCCTGTCTCTTGACTCCCGACATTCTGTAGCTCACCAAGTTCGCATACTGCTAGCTAGAGGCATCAAATCAACGGACTATGATAATCTCTGAATCCAACAATCGCAACCGTTTTCTAGTGCTGAGGCATATTTTAGCCTGGAAAGCCTGACTGCAGTCCCAAAATTAGAGCCAACTGGCAGCGAACACCAGCAGCCTGTGCGAACAATCAGAGGCATGCCAGCAGCTCCCAGCTCAATGCTCACGGGGTGATAAACAGCAGCTCACGCCCCGCAGCTGCTGCCTCGGCGGGATGAAAGAACTAAAGGAGGGGCGGCCCCATCAACCGGATATTGGAATCTCAAGTAGACCCGGATGGGGCGAGTCGTGCCGCGGATAGCCGCACGGGGCCAAAGCCAAATAAAATGAAGAATAGAGAAGGATCGCTGCACTTTTTGCTGAGTACCATTTGCAGGCCCGGGCAGTGTTTTTCTGGGCATTTTATTGATGTGTAATGTGTATCTTTAGTTCAGTGTTCTTCTGAGCAGACGCCTTACCAGCTTCAGTCCCTTGGGTCCCGTTATCTGTTTCAAATTGATGCCAAATTACTTTTTGAACGCCAATTACCGGACTATTAATGGACTTTTTAGCAAGCATCGTATTCAGGTTCAGCCTCGCATTTTCGTATTAACTTTTGACCTTTTTTTATCATTTTCACGCCCATGAAGGCCAATGTGTGTACAGAAAGGTGTGAATGAATGCCAACGAGAAAACTTGAATGTGCTCGCATGCTCAACGGTCAGCGGGCCTGACGCGCTGGCAGGGATATTAGTTGGCGCCATTTCATTTGACTGGGCGTCAGTGCCAGGAGCGCCAGAGCTTGTTCTGTAAAACAGTTACCATGTACTTTCCCCAGCCGATTCGGGGTGCCATCTCCCTGGCGGGGTCAACAGGCCATGGAACTGGTGAATTAAAGGGATTAATGGGGTCCCGTACTGATATTTCAACTGCTAAGGCCACTGCTAGAGCCACTGCTAGAGCCACTGCTAGAGCCACTGCTAGAGCCACTGCTAGAGCCACTGCTAGAGCCACTGCTAGAGCCACTGCTAGAGCCACTGCTAGAGCCACTGCTAGAGCCACTGCTAGAGCCACTGCTAGAGCCACTGCTAGAGCCACTGCTAGAGCCACTGCTAGAGCCACTGCTAGAGCCACTGCTAGAGCCACTGCTAGAGCCACTGCTAGAGCCACTGCTAGAGCCACTGCTAGAGCCACTGCTAGAGCCACTGCTAGAGCCACTGCTAGAGCCACTGCTAGAGCCACTGCTAGAGCCACTGCTAGAGCCACTGCTAGAGCCACTGCTAGAGCCACTGCTAGAGTGCTGCCCTTCAGCCGCCTCACCAGTTTTCCTTGCGATTCCATGATTGCGATTAAAATCTTGCCGCAATCATAAATTTTTAATCGCAACTGTGACAGCGAGCAGCCGTATTAGTGTTTTCTCATGTGTTATTCTGGAGTCAGGCAGCCGTATTAGTGTCTTCTCATGTGTTATTCTGGAGTCAGGCAGCCGTATTAGTGTCTTCTCATGTGTTATTCTGGAGTCAGGCAGCCGTATTAGTGTCTTCTCATGTGTTATTCTGGAGTCAGGCAGCCGTATTAGTGTCTTCCCATGTGTTATTCTGGAGTCAGGCAGCCGTATTAGTGTTTTCTCATGTGTTATTCTGGAGTCAGGCAGCCGTCCGCGAAAGAAACTGTAGAAGCTCCGGGGCAGAAGCAATCAAGACGCAAATTTGCTGCCCAAACCGCTAGTCTTTTAATTATTGATGACTCCAGACTCGGGGTGGCCGCTGGGTGGAGGGGGGGGGGGGTAGGCATCGCCAGGCCCTGCCAGATCCCCAGTTAAGGATGCCGAGGAGATGGAGGGGCCGGGAAGCTGAGCTCGGAATGGAGTTCGGGCCGGGCGGCCTTTGCTGCTCACCGGAGCTCAGCTCTCACAGGCTTGAGCCCCGGTTTGCCAAGACAGCTTTTGCTACTAAAGAAAGTTGCTACCGCGTGCAAATCATTGCTGGGTTGAGATCGGCCAGAGTATCCGGGCGGCCCAGGCTGAGCACTCGACGTAATGAGTTGCTTTTTCGTTTAAAACAAAATTGATTTCCAGCCAAATTCATTTCGCCCAGAATGATTTTTTGTTGCAGAATTGTTTTTTGAAAAATTAATTGGTTCATCTTTCCTTTTTAGTAGCTTTTCGGCTTTTCGATCTTTATTTAAAAAAATTAGGACACAATTTTTCAATATTTCTGTTCAAAGCAAGCCGCCAAACTAACAACAATGAGTTATGCACCAAAAATACGTCTGCAGTTCGCTCATTCTCGCTACTCTGGGTTAAATATTTCTATTTGATAATTGGTAAGCGGGTTTAGACAGTGAGATTGGGTGTTGGACAGTGAGATTGGGTGTTGGAAAGTGAGACCGGGGTGTTAGACAGTGAGACCGGGGTGTTAGACAGTGAGACCGGGGTGTTAGACAGTGAGATTGGGTGTTGGACAGTGAGATTGGGTGTTAGACAGTGAGACCGGGGTGTTGGACAGTGAGATTGGGTGTTAGACAGTGAGATTGGGTGCTAGACAGTGAGATTGGGTGTTAGACAGTGAGACCGGGGTGTTGGACAGTGAGATTGGGTGTTAGACAGTGAGATTGGGTGCTAGACAGTGAGATTGGGTATTTGACAGTGAGATTGGGTGTTTGACAGTGAGATTGAGTGTTAGACAGTGAGATTGGATGTTAGAAAGTGAGATTGGGTGTTAGAAAGTGAGATTGGGTATTTGACAGTGAGATTGGGTGTTTGACAGTGAGATTGAGTGTTAGACAGTGAGACTGAGGTGTTGGACAGTGAGACCGGGGTGTTAGACAGTGAGACTGAGGTGTTGCACAGTGAGACTGGGGTGTTAGACAATGAGACCGGGGTGTTAGAGCACAGTGCATGCTCTATTCGGAGCGCACTTGCCTCAGCAAAGTGCAAGGCTGTTGAGCTCACTATGGATGCATTGTGTTTTTTCACGACAGTCTGCTGAAGACTGAATTCTCTCTGCACTGAGTCCGCTGACCCCGGACTCTGCCCTGTTCCGCCTGTCTCCCCCATCGATAGCGTCTCTCCTGTCAACTTTAATTAGCCAATCACATCGGCTGGCTACGGGCACCCAGCAGCTCTCGATGAAGCTGAGCTGCTTTTGAGCAGCTTTCTAAGCCACCTACATAGAAGCTCCAGTCGGTTTTGGCAATTTCCCTGTGACAATAGTTTGCTCCCAACTCGGCTTTGTGCTTCCTATGACCGAAATTCCAGAGCAAGTTCAGTACAGTTATTATTCCATCTAAGCATCTTCCCTGAGCTTGAGCAATCTGGAAACTTTTCCCCGCTAGCGCTGAGCAAATTCGACCTTATGTTGGCAAGCCAATTATTTACTCTGGGATCGGAGTCGCAGCCTCCGCAGCCGCTGCCGCGATAGCTGCTAGTTACAGTAACCTGTGCCGCGAAGGCTTTTTCATGGAATATTTTCTACTGGCGTAGTGAAAAACAATATCCAAAAAATCTATATTTGACTTTCCCTTCGTCGAGAAAATCGAAAGAGGCGAAATGATTATGTGAGGAATCGCTCGCCTCACCCCCGAACTTGGAGAGGAAGACAGGAAATGAAAGAAAATTCACTGACGGAATTCCAAGTGTTGCCAAGCAGAGGCCCCAGGGGCCAATCCCTGCACGACAGACGCATGGGGGGCGGGAGCGGCCAATGAAAGCCGCTTGGATGGCGAGCTCGCCAACTCTTGTCAGTTCTGCTTTTTAATTCGACACTCTCACTGGCTTCTTCTGGGGCAGAAGAGAACGCCAAGCCAATATCAAGCGGCCTAATTTCCCCTGGTCGCTAATTTACCCTCTTTGACCTCCGCAGCAGACGCCGCAGCCAGCAGTGACGGCCGCTCCTCAGCCAGACCCAGACTCCGGTGTCGACGCCTGCTCCGCAAGATGTCTACCCGTTGGGCGATGTTCTGCGAGGCCTCGTCCATCAGGGGCATGCAGAAGATCACCAAGGCCCGGTCGATGTTCAGCCGCTCGCTGTGGACAATCTTCGTCGTTGTGATGACGCTCGTGCTCGTGATCACCTCCGCGCTGCTTGTGCGCGATTTCCTCAACTACGACACCGCCTGGCACACGACGACGGAGTTTGACAACAAGCCGTCATTCCCCTCTTTCACGCTCTGCTCTCACAATCCGTTCAGCCAGGCCGCCAAGGCTGCCTGGGAGAGCGGCGCCGTGCTCACGCCGATGAAGTTCCAGCGAATGCTGCGCAACATTTCTGAACGGGCAATCAGCCAGGACCTGCTCGACACCATATTGCCCTCGTTGTTCGCCTATGATAACGTCGATACGTACTACCAGCACCTGAGCTACAATGACACCGTGGCCATCAGTCACAACAGGAGCAGTTTGTTCTTTTGTGTTGTCATGTCCCCCGGTCAACAGGTTATTGCTGAAAACTGCATCTATGAAAATCTCACAGTGAATCTGTTCTCGCACAGTGAGTTCTTCAACTGCTTCACCGTGGACAGCAAGGATAGCCAAAATTTCGAGTCCATCGTTGTGGTCATGTCTCTAGTGCCAGCTCAGGATCTTGAGCAGCTGAACCATAGCTTTCTTTATGACGTTCTAAATAAAGGCGAGGGTGTCAAGGTCACGGTCCACGAGCAAGGAGTCATACCAGACTTTGCGCAGAGCGGCTTCAACGTGGAGCCGGGCCGAATGAACGAGGTGAACTACGCCACCACTGCCTGGCAGAAGCTGCGCACCCCGAAACAAGAGTGCCGCGACAACCAGCCGTACATCAAGCATCTGGACAGGGAGTACTTCTCCGACTACCACCACTGCGCCAACGCTCAGCTGCAGCAGTACCTGCTGAAACAGTGCGGCTGTCTCAACTCCCTGGGGCCGGTGATCCAGGTACCGAGCCCGACAGTGCCCTACTGCATCGATACGTCCGACAACGAAGACCTCGAGAAGCTGTCAAAGAAGTTAGATTGCGTTTTGCATACCCTGGAGAATGAGGCAAAGCTCAAGGCTAACTTATCAGCCTCGGTCTGCTTTCCCAGGTGTAAATACTTTACCTACGAATCGACACTCTCCATCACCAAGTGGATTCCGTCGCCAAACAAGATCGAGGCTCTGGCTGACCAGTACAAAGCGCAGAACAGCAACGAAGCGCGCCATTTACTGGAAACCCTCCGCAAAAATGTGTCTCAATACAAGTCCAAGACCTACAACAGCCGCTTGTCGCAGCAGAACTCCTACACCTACATCAAGATTCGACGCAAAAATTGGGACGTCATCAAAAAGATTGAGAAGTTGACGTTGGACATCAACATTTTGCTGAGTCGGATTGGCGGCCTCTGCTCCCTGTGCATCGGCCTTACCGCTGCCTTTCTGGTTGAGATGATCGAATTCGTGTACCTCAGCTTCCAACCCGTCGCACCGCCGACGCCAGGAACTGACGGGTTCAGGGCCGGTAGCAGCGGCGGTGGCAATGGCGGTGGCGGCGACGTCCGCGGAGATGGAGTCGAAGCGATCGGCCTCGAGCAGGCGACCCCGCTGATGCCTAGCGTCGATCCATGGGAGAAGGGCGTCTGTGCAGAGTTTGGCACACAGCCAAACCACGCTGCTGCCCGGGTGGGCAAGCGGACTGTGGCTGCTCAGCTGCCGCATACCTGACGTGTGTTCTCTGCGCACACTGCCCTCCGTTTAGGACAAACATGAGAACCTGCACCGCTAGAATATACTGTACATGTGAATTCAAAAATTGCTTAAGCGCTTGTCAGACACGAAAACAAATGACTTTTTGTGGAAGAGCACTAAGTTTTTTGTTTCATGCATTTTGTTCTTCAGCAACAGAGCGCTCAGCGGTGGGGGATTCGGGACAGGCCATTTAGAATTTTTCGCGCGCCAGCAAGTGAAATGCCAGAGACATTGGGCCGTATGTAGAAAGCTCTGTCTAGGGTAGTCCGGTCTTGAAAAGCTAGTCTGGACTTGGATTTGGTATGCAGAAACACAAAGTTAGACCGGTCTACTATAGACAGAAGTAGGGTAGCTGGACCATAGACTATAGACTGAACTACCCAAGTCCGGACTAGCTAGTCTGGACTAAGCTTTCTGCATACGGCCTATTGGGCCTATTGGCCTTTATACCTATTGGGCCGTATGTATAAAGCCTAGTCCAGACTAGCTAGTCCAGACTTGGGTAGTTCAGTCTATAGTCTATGGTCTAGCTACCTTAGTTCTGTCTATAGTTGACCGATCTAACTTAGTGTTTCTGCATACCAAATCCAAGTCCAGACTAGCTTTTCAAGACCGGACTACCCTAGACAGAGCTTTCTGTGGATGCAGATTACATCCACAGCAGATTCGACGTGGATGTGTCGGGCGCGCGGTTTACTGCTGAAAAATGCAGACGCTTAAGAATTGGAGCGTCGCAGCCTAATCTAGGTGGTATTTTCTAGGTGGTAGGGCGGAAGCGCAATGCCAGTCACTCACCAGCCGTTTGGGTTCGCTAGAAAGCATTGGCGCTCAATGCTAATCTAGACTTGGTTCAAACTCTTCGAACGCAGCCTTGGAGAATGTTTTTGCTCCGACACGTCATGCCTCTTTCTCAAGTTTATTTCTAATATCTGCTTTTGTCTTTTGAACGGACCGCCTATTTGCACTTTTTGATTATCATTTTTGCACTGCGATGAAGCGATGAAAGTTAAAACTGCTTTACCCATTAAAAACAAATTTTTACCTATTCTACTTGCTTTTACTATACTAAGACTGCGGCATCTGTGTTGCTGGGCACACCTTTATTACTGAAGTATCTCGAAACAGTTTGATGAGCAGGTATTGTTTAATCCTCAAAGAATTATTTTATTCAAAAATGCTACTCATTGCCGTGTACAAAGCAGAGCAGCGCAGTTCGAGTTGCCATGCCGTCACACCATGCAGCGCTGCACTGGACCAGCAATTTTGGGCAGGCATCAATAATGCAACCGTCCATAAATTGAATCGCTGGCGCATCTGCAGTCTGCCGCGAGTTTTTTCAGGCTGGGATGTCATTCGAAACCGGAAATCCCGAGGGATTCCACAATTTTCACGGTTTCCGGGTTGTCGTGGCAGAAATTGCCGCGAGAAAAAACTGCAACAAAAATTTCTCCCACACGCTCTTCACACCTAGGTGCCGAGATGCAATTTTTTTCTGAAAAAATTGTTGCAGAAAAAGCAAATTGGATAGTAACCGGCACCTCAATGCATGCTCATCTGCAGCTCATCTGCAGCTCATCTGCAGCTCATCTGCAGCTCATCTGCAGCTCATCTGCAGCTCATCTGCAGCTCATCTGCAGCTCATCTGCAGCTCATCTGCAGCTCGGTCACGCACGGTATCAAACCTACAGTTTTAAGTTTGCTAAATCTATTCCATGGAATTGCAACTGCTCAAAAATTGGCACCCCAGGGACCTGTCTGTCTGTCCGAGTGTTGGACACACAGTTTAGTTGCCAAGGCGAACATTGGGTTGATTCGGCCATTTTTCTGAAATCTAATTTCGTGACATTTGGACTCGGCTTGCCCTTCCCATTGGGGAGCTGGGAAGTTAACCACGCCGGATTACGAGTAATATCAGAATGCGATGGCAGCTATAAGCAATAAAAATTAGGGGCCAATAAAATAAAACAATGCGCAATATTGATCCTAAATGCGGCCACTGAATGAAGGAGCACAACCTGCTGCCGTAGCCTACAAATTAGGGACTGAAATGGATTGCTAATCTAGCCAGTTATAGATGGAGACAGAATGGAATCCGAGCCAGATGGGTCCGGGCACGGGCTTCCCATCGGTTGCTGGTTCAGTTGGTATTTAGTAAGCCAGCATGCGAGCTCTGCCAGTCTGCCAGACGGGTGCTTAACCCGATAGTAAACGGGATCTGGCATTTCCAACAAGGCCGCCATTTGCCAATCAGGGTGGCTGTCACTCAGCCATTAGGCTTATCCGCTTCGCTTCTCCAATTTCTGCCAAGTTCTTTCGGAGGCCGGGGGGAGAGATTTGACAATCTGCCATCTTTATCCTCTTCTGGGAATTCAATGGGCGCGATGCCGGAACGAGAAATCGGAGTCAGCAAACCAACCCGGTTTTCATTTCCAAGCCAGTTGGGCTCGAACCGAAGGAAGCAGAGACGTGAGGGAGCAGCAGAAGTTTATCAGACAGGCGTTCGGATAGGGAATCCATTTCTGTTTGTTGGAAACCAAGTGGGAAAATTTCCCTATTTTGTTGGGAAGCTGTCTGCGACTTGAAGACGCTGTCGGCTGTTGCTTTCTGACTTTTGGCGCCTCCGATTGCAAAAAATGCAGTTGCCAGATCTTGTGAATGACCTTCCAGCCCATCTGTTTCTCATCTGCGCACCGATTCCTCAATATTTGGGTACAAGAGGCAAGGCTGTTCCAACCACCCAACCGAATGGAGGGCGCAGCTAATTGGGAATTTCAAATGAATTTTTCCTATCTTTTTGGAGTTTCGCAGCATATGGCTTCTCGATCAACATCACTTCGCTCCAGCATCTTTTTTGTTGCCTTCACATGAAGCTTTCGATGGCAGTCAGTCGTGCACAGAAAGTTTTTTAACGATTAAAGTAACTGAAATTTCCCATGAGGTTCACGGTGATGCTGCTGGGCTGCACAAGCAACCAAAAAGTTCACGCCCCATAATTTCTGGTGAAAGAGGGAGATAGAAATGTGATATACTCGGGAGAGAGGATAGAAGGGTGATATACTGTTGAGAGAGAGGATAAAAGGGTGATATACTGTGACTGTGATGTTCCATATTTGTCATGTAAAAACTGCAAGGCTCAGTTTTCAATAAGGAGTATACGGCAATTACATGTAACATTATACAGCGAAATGTTGGAAAAATGAAAGGAGGAACTGCGAAATTCCCACTCAGGAGGTCTCCAACATTGTATCAACATGGTTGATTATTATAACTCCAATTGCGAGATTAGAGAGATAAGAGCAGATCATAATCAATGTATAATTTATTTATACAATTAAAGCAAACTCATGGGGCGCAGATAACTTACGTGATAAAGAATCTGTAAACTAAAAACAGTAATTGATTTAGCTCATAAAATATGAGGGCTACGCCCTCCTCTGACCCCGCAATGGGAAATTGAAAAGATAGGAACCATAAGATGACCAAAATTTACCGCCTGGTGTACAAATGTCTTATCTACGAAGTACTATTAGGGGTCAATCGACAATGGAATTCCAACATGCTGAACAGTGCGTCATTCTTCTCTCTTGGTGACCTCTGACCGTCTGAACCAACTGTACATTGACTTGAGCAATCCTCGACGCGTGGAGCTCACTCTAATTCTCAAGGCATTTAATTAAAGTTAATTTCCGTTTATTTATTTCTTTGGCCTGAAGCAAAAGCAGAGGTCTTGTTTCATGGCCGAGGCGAGCCCAAGGCCTGGATGCGAGTCAGAAGCTTTTGCTTCAGACCATAGACTAAAATAAACGGAAATAACATATTTACTTGTATTCCCCGCTTGGCCATATTCAATGTAACTTTGTACATTTTAACCATAGAAAAATGTTGATTTGATGCCGTTTACAAAAACGACTGTGTTGGGTATTTAAGAGTGAGTAGTTGTCTCCATCTCTACTAAACCTTTTATGTGACATTTTCGAGCTATTTGCTTTTAATCAGTTAGTCTTGTTGAAGTCGAAGCTGTCTTAAGTGACTTGCCATTGGCACCCGCAACCGACTATCCGAGTTTGATCAAGCGCGATCTTAACTACGTTCTTAAGTGTTTTATCTTAGAGATCCGAAATTAACGTGGTGATCGCTATGGCGCTTCTACGTTCAAGGATTAATTTCAGCATGCTGCAATACTACTTGTTCAACCAATGCGGAAAGACATGGAACCTCTGGAAGGACGGGGAATTCAATGAGAGCCGACATCCGAAGAGAAACACAAAAAAGTAGAAGCAGCGTAACAGGGAAAGCGGGGTCAAGGGGCGCTTAGCCCCCCTGCGGGGGTGTGGGGGCAGAGCCCTCAAATTTAAGAAAGTGAAGACAATTTTTTAAAAATGATTTGATGTCTATGGTCTATAGCAGAATTTCTATACCATATTCTGCAGATTCAGACATGCGGTCAAGGAATTCTATATCCTTTAAGGATTTAGAATTCCTTGCATGCGGTGAATACTGTTTTTGTCTATGGCCACAAAATGTGCTGTTACTCAGAGAAGGACAAGAAGGAAAGAGTTTCTTTACATATACATGCAGAGAAAAAGGTTTTGCTTAGTTTTGAAAAAAAAAAATCAACTGCGATGGCTAGTGATAGATTTGTGAATCTGACTGAAGACGAACTAGAAGGACTAATCGTAGGCACGGTTCCACCAAATACATTAAAAAAATGTCGCTGGATGTTTACAACGTTTAAAGAATGTCACGAAGCGAAGAAAGCAGCCTGGTGCACTGGAGGTGGATCCTCGCTAATGGTTTTGAAGGAGATCAGCGAAATGTCGAAGAGTGATCTAAATTACCTCCTTAAAAGTTTCATTCTGGGGGTGCGTACAAAGCGCAATGAACGCTACTCTGCTAGCACTCTGAAGGACTGTTTTTCGTCCATACAATATCAAATGCGTTTTGTACATCGCCGGCTCTATGAAGCTGTCGACCGCTGAAGGTAAGGGTGCTGGCTTATGCAATGCAAATGCAATCAAGGTGGCTTGGTGGCTTGATGAATTAGCTGTTTCAGACAATTCTCTCTATGTAGCCAAGTGAGCAGTTAGAAGCAGCGTTTTAATATTGTTTTTGGGCGAGTGAAATAAACCGTTTATCTGCACCGATGCAAGTAAATAAAATTTACACTGAGACCATAGACGTTCGCCCGGGGCAAGTGGGGGATACATTCAAGGATGTGGCGGTCGTCTATGAGCGCATATGGGATTGGTGCAATGCAAACTGACGCAGCCCATCTAGCTGACTGCACCAACCCCAGGGGGGTGTTTCTCGAAACTCACGTAAGTTTTATGGTAAGTTACATCGTAAGAAAGAAATTTACGTGTAGCGTAAGTTTGCTCGTAAGACGCTTTTTCAAAACTCACTTAGACTTTGCGTGGCTTACGCTGTTCGTAAGTCGTATCTGAAACGAAAAGTTGCATGTCTATGGTCATAAATCTGCAAATATCTTTACTTAGTCTATCGTAAGTTGCTTTAGAGAAAGACCCACCTTCGATATTTTAACTTGACTTGGCTTGACTAAAGCTTCACTCGATTTATCATGCGATTAGTACTTAAGTGCGTCTTACGACTGATACCGAGCAGTCGTAGGGTTAAGATCAACCCTACGAAAGACCATAGACATACGAACGTTTCGAAAAACAGTCTTTCGCAAAGTTACGAACTCGTAAAGTTGCGATCAATCTTACGCATAGCTAACTTGCGAGCCCTTCGAGCAACCCGTAAGTGTAGCTTACCCAACTTACGTCTATGGTCGATCGTAAGTTGCTTTCGAGAAAGACCCCCCAGATCGCTAAGCCGTTCGCACTAGACAGCCTCGGCAGTTGGTTTACTCGTGAACCATTCTTATGAAGCCTTAGTTATGAAATAATTGTTGCTTGTCTCTAACCCTGCTGTACTACTTTTCAAAACAGAAAATAAGTAGTCTCAAGTGGAATGAGAATCAACTTTTTACAAATCTGACTAATTGGCTCCAATCAATTTGCATATACTCGCACAAAACAGAGAGATGAAGTCAGAGGTTTAAACGATTTTCAGTCACGAGTACTTGTTGCGCAGTGCAGTGGCCCAATTAACTCAAGCCGGTCTTGTAAGCGTGCTCGAGGCCCTGTACAATGCACAAAAAGTTTCTGAGCCAGCTTATTTGAATTCATATTCTCACGGTGTATACATAAGCATCAGCAGGGGTGGCTCGCTGGGCGCAGCGCAGTGCAACTCAAAACCGCTCTGAGTAATATAGTTTGCATGCGAGTTTTGCGACAAACGAATGCAGAAACTGCGCAGCCTCTTGGCGAGATTTTCCAGGCAGCAAGACGGATTCTCAGACTTGGTGAGTGCTGTGTTCATCGAATTTACTAAATTTAGCTGAAGAATAAGGCTTTACGCCATTAGCTTTAGGATTAAAGAAGAAGGGAACAGCTCATTTTCACGCTGTGGTTTTACCTGCCTTTAATTAACTAGACAGGCCCTTGAAATGTGTAAAACTGCCACGATATGGCTGGAATGCTTTTAGTCCATGAACATCTCTAGGCATGCTTTGCATGCTTGAAGTCCAACAACTGCTGTTAACGGTGCTTTTGCAGATTAATCTAGCCTATGAAATAAAGAGCATTCACTATTGTGCTTTCTCTTGTGTATTTCAAAGGCACACCGCCCATTATAGCAACTAGCCAACCAGTAGCTCAAGTACAATAGATTTCGCGCAGCGGCGAGTGAGTCAGCCGCTTCCCAGGCATTCATCCACTGTGCAGGTCAGAGAATCTAGCGGCTCTGTACACTGTTGGACAGAAAAGTAAAGGAAATGCGGCAGAGGTGGTGGGTTTGTCCTGCTTGGCGTCCTGTACAGTGTACGGTCCTGCTGTTGGCGGAGAGGCGCAGGAGTTTTCAGCTCTCTTCTTTAGCTCCCTGCTCAACCCTTCCTTCACCTGGCTGGGGAATCAATAAAGTACAGTAGTCTAGCTGCTATGGGATGGGTTTGAAATTTCAGATCAGGAGACTGAATTCCTCAGGAATCCGCCAGTTAGTTTCTCCTTGATTGAAGCAGGCAAAGCATGTTTATTCAGTGAGCTGATTTCGAAACTAAGTTGCTAAGGGGCGATAGGAACTCATCGGCATGACGGAGCACCAGCCCAAGAGCAGCAAACTGAGGCAGCTGCTGGCCCCTCTGGCCAGGGCCGCTCGGTACAGAAATTTCGAGAACGGAGGCGGTGCTGTCGACTTTGAGGTGACTTTTAGGAGAGTCGATTTTCGGTAACCGCTGAGATTCTCCTTAAACAGCGTACACATCTTTTTTACATATTCGAGCAGGCCATGACTGTAGTTTAAGTATTTTTTCAATCTGCACTGCATTTATTTCTTGTGTTTCCTGTTTGCATGCGTGCGTCTCGTGTCCTATGCTCTATGGGGGTCCTATAACTCCGTCCATGACTCCTAGCCAAGTCCAATTTCACGTGTCTCATAATGCGTCTAGTCCTGTGTCCAGTGCCCCCTGTGTCCCATGTCG
Source organism: Macrostomum lignano (assembly GCA_002269645.1). Classification (NCBI taxonomy): domain Eukaryota; kingdom Metazoa; phylum Platyhelminthes; family Macrostomidae; genus Macrostomum; species Macrostomum lignano. The sequence goes on along the minus strand of NIVC01001411.1, from coordinate 49,296 downwards.
TATCCCCTGTGTCTCGTGTCTTTTGTCTTGTGCTCAGAGTCCTATGCCCCGTTCCCTGTATCCAATGTCCTGTCCATTGCGCCTTATGTCTTGTGTTCTTCACGTGTTCTTCAGCTTTCCCATGTCTCATGTCCTGAGCCTTGCAGTCTGGGGTCAAGGTCAGTTATTCAGTGCCAGGTGTCCACAGCAGAAAAAATAATTCGATTCCCACCTTTCTCAACTTTAGCAACAACAGCAACAACATCAGCGCCCGCATGGCCAGCAGCAGCGGCGGCGGCGCTCCAGCCGGCGCTACAGTGCGACCAGCAGCGGTGGCCGGCAAGTGTTTGCCACGGCTGCCTCCAAGGATTCCGTGGATGGCAGCAGCAGCAGCGTTCACCGAGAGACGCCCACGCAGATGAGAGATCGCCAGATTCGAGAGCTTCGAGCGCAGCTGGCCCCGAAGGAGCCGCTGCAGGGCCTCGGCAACTTTACTGCGGCTGCTAGCGCCGGCGAAGCTCCGGTCAACTACAGCGTGGATGAGAACCCAGAGAGAGGCAACTGGTCTGGTCGGCTGGACTTCCTGCTCAGCTGCCTGGGCTATGCGGTCGGCCTTGGCAACGTCTGGCGCTTTCCCTACCTCTGCTTCATCAACGGCGGTGGCGCGTTTTTTGTTCCCTATATCATCTTTTTGCTGCTTTGCGGTGTTCCAGTGTTCCTGCTGGACCTCAGCCTGGGACAGTTCACCAGCGAGGGCCCGGCCACCTGCTGGGAGTTCGCGCCCATCTTTACCGGTTTGTGTGATTCAGTACTTCTTAGACCTCTAGTTATAAATTTGACATTACCTCGGTACTTGAATTCGTCCTTCTCTCAGTACATGAATCCGCCCCCTCAGTTCCACCCCTCCCTCAGGACTTTAATCTGCCGCCTCCCCCACTACATAAATCCACCCCTCCCTCAGTACTTGAATCCGCCCGTCCCTCAGTACTTGAATCCACCCCTCCCTCAGTACTTGAATCCGCCCCTCCCTCAGTACTTGAATCCACCACTCCCTCAGTACTTGAATCCACCACTCCCTCAGTACTTGAATCCGCCCCTCCCTCAGTACTTGAATCCACCACTCCCTCAGTACTTGAATCCGCCCCTCCCTCAGTACTTGAATCCACCACTCCCTCAGTACTTGAATCCACCACTCCCTCAGTACTTGAATCCGCCCCTCCCTCAGTACTTGAATCCGCCCCTCCCTCAGTACTTGAATCCGCCCCTCCCTCAGTACTTGAATCCGCCCCTCCCTCAGTACTTGAATCCACCACTCCCTCAGTACTTGAATCCGCCCCTCCCTCAGTACTTGAATCCGCCCCTCCCTCAGTACTTGAATCCGCCCCTCCCTCAGTACTTGAATCCACCACTCCCTCAGTACTTGAATCCGCCCGTCCCTCAGTACTTGAATCCACCACTCCCTCAGTACTTGAATCCGCCCCTCCCTCAGTACTTGAATCCACCACTCCCTCAGTACTTGAATCCGCCCCTCCTTCAGTACTTGAATCCACCACTCCCTCAGAACTAGAACCCACCACTCCCTCAGAACTAGAATCCACCACTCCCTCAGTACTTGAATCCGCCCCTCCCTCAGTACTTGAATCCGCCCCTCCTTCAGTACTTGAATCCACCACTCCCTCAGTACTTGAATCCACCCCTCCCTCAGTACTTGAATCCGCCCCTCCCTCAGTACTTGAATCCGCCCCTCCCTCAGTACTTGAATCCACCACTCCCTCAGTACTTGAATCCACAACTCCCTCAATACTTCAATCCGCCCCTCCCTCAGTACTAGAATCCGCCCCTCTCTCAGTGCTCAAATCCGCCTCTTTTCTACTCACCAGTCCTGAAATCTGTCTCCGTCTTTTTTCTCAAATTTTGCAATAATTCTACGAGCTAATTCCTGAATCTGAGCTCTGCGAGTTGTTTACTTTGTACTTTAAAGAAATTTACAATGCTAAATCCTTGAATGTGTTTTCAGGAGTCGGTTACGCTATGACCTACCTGTCCACAATCGTTGGCATCTACTACAACATGATAATTGCTATATCGATCTACTATCTGTTTGCCTCAATGAACAGTGACCTGCCATGGAGCAGCTGCGACAATGCCTGGAATACGCCCCGTAAGCCCTTTGTCTTCAGATCATGACCATTGCAAAATAATGTTTTTCATTGGTGCCTGACCGACCTTCCAGTTTGCAGCTCTCGGCTGCCTTTGGTGACATGCAACCTCAGTGATCAGCAGCTCAACGGCACCTGCTACAATGGGACCAAACTGTTGGGTCTGTACAACGAAAGCTTATTCACCCAGGTGACCAAACTGCATAGGATTCTGCCTGCCGATGAATACTTCAAGTAAGTTGGACAACTGCTTCTCTTCCAACGAAATAAAATAGTGTCTTCAATGAACTTCTGCTTTTAAATGATCTCCTATAAGCTCCTTAACACTTATTCCTTCAATAAGTGCATTTAAAGTCTTTATTGGATTATTTTGATTGCATTTTTAAGTCTTCAATCTGACTTGGCATTCTTAATAAACCATATCTTGATAATAACTGAACTCTTATCTACGTCCTGTAAACTAATTGTTGAAATATATGCGGAACCACGCGCTCCTGCGATCGTCATTAACGCAACTCTACATCCTCCTTCAATGCACAACAGTCACGAGGTTTTGAAGACCAGCAGCGACATCAACAAGTTTGGCTCGCCGGACTGGAAGCTGGTATTGTGCCTGCTGCTTTCGTGGATTGTCATCTACTGTTGCATGGTCAAAGGCATCAAGTCATCCGGCAAGGTGGTGTACTTCACCGCCCTGTTTCCCTACGTGGTCCTGCTGATCTTGTTCTTCCGCGGGGTCACCCTGGAAAACGCGATCGAGGGCATCCGGTTCTACATCGTCCCGGACTTCAGCGCGCTCGGCAAAGCTCGGGTCTGGAAGGACGCGGCTGGCCAGATCTTCTTCTCGCTGTCCTGCAGCTGGGGCGGCCTGATGTCGCTCTCCAGCTACAATCGATTTCATAACAACGTCATCCGGGACACGTTCTTTGTAACTTCGGCCAACTGCCTGACGAGCGTGTTCGCTGGCTTCGTCATATTCAGCTTCATCGGTCACCTGGCTGGCAATCTGAAGGTGCCCGTCAAGGACGTTTCGCAGTCAGGTGAGTTTTGAGGTCTGCATTCAAGAAAAATATCGATGCCTCGGTTAGTTCGGTTTCTAAATAACTGAATAACTTTATATTGTAGGATTCGGACTGGCGTTCATCATCTACCCCGAAGCCATGAAGTTGCTTCCTGGCAGCACCTTCTGGGCCATTCTGTTCTTCTTCATGATTCTCAATCTCGGAGTGGACAGTCAGGTTTGTTGTGTTACTAACATTGTAGCTCATTGATTAGCAGCTCATTAGCAGTTACTTGCAGTGACCGAGGCTAGTAGGTTATTATTAATTATCACAGTCGGTAAATGGAGATTGGAAGCGTTCACTATCGCGCTACACTTCGATAGCATTTTATTAGTAATAAAAGTATTCTTAATTTAAATTCGATTCATCTACGCCCCAACCACAGTTCGCCATGGTGGAGACGTTGATCACTTCGCTCTGCGACCAGTTTCGCGGCCTCCGACGGCACAAGCCGCCAGTAATTGCTGTGGTCTCCGTGGTGATGTTCCTCCTGGGCCTGCCGTTCACCTGCTCGGGCGGCCTCTACTTGATGAATATTGTTGACAGCTACGCGGGCAGCTGGACAATCCTGCTGATTGGCTTCTTCGAGTGCGTCACAGTCGGCTGGGTCTACGGCCGGCCCGGATTCGGGAATTTCCACCGGTTCAGCGAGGACATCGGGCTCATTATGCAAAGGCCAATTTCGTAAGTTTGCGGTTCTGGCTTGCTACTTTGAATGTACGACTCAAGGTTCAGGTGTAGTGCGTCTTGGCGCTAATTAAGCCTTATTGATCACATTCAGGCCCATCTGGCGATACCTGTGGCAATACATCTCGCCGGCACTAATCATGGCAATCATCATCTTCAACTGGGTTGATTACGGGCGGAGCGAGTACACGGCGGGGGCCGGGGATTTTTATCCCGGCTGGGCGGACGCGCTCGGCTGGCTGATCGCCATCGCCACCGTGCTCATCATTTTCGGCACCGGGCTGCTAAAGCTGTTCATGGAGCCCTCGGGTACTCCGTGGAAGCAGCGGCTGCTCGGCCTGTCGATTCCGTCCTACAAGTGGGGACCGGCACTGCCCAGGTGGGTATAACGGTTTATAAAATTAGACGAAACTAGCAATCTTCGCCCGTCGTTGGGGAGGCGACGGGAAATAAATAAATGCTTTTAAAATACAAAATCAAAAAGTCTCATTCCACCTTGATCATTGGCAGGTCAGCATTCCGCCTTGGTCATTGGCAGGTCAGCATTCCGCCTTGGTCATTGGCAGGTCAGCATTCCGCCTTGGTCATTGGCAGGTCAGCATTCCGCCTTGGTCATTGGCAGGTCAGCATTCCGCCTTAGATAATGGCAGGTCAGCATTCCAACTTGGTCATTGGCAGGTCAGCATTCCACCTTGGTCATTGGCATGTCAGCATTCCGCCTTGGTCATTGGCAGGTCAGCATTCCGCCTTAGATAATGGCAGGTCAGCATTCCGCCTTGGTCATTGGCAGGTCAGCATTCCGCCTTGGTCATTGGCAGGTCAGCATTCCGCCTTAGATAATGGCAGGTCAGCATTCCGCCTTGGTCATTGGCAGGTCAGCATTCCGCCTTGGTCATTGGCAGGTCAGCATTCCGCCTTGGTCATTGGCAGGTCAGCTGCAAAATTTCACTGCGCACAAAATTTACATATTTCATTAAGAGTTCATGAAGAGCGCAATGCGCATGAAGTCTGAATGAGGTTGGTACGAACATGCACTCGAACATTTGAGCCTGTATTACGATACGAGTACAAGAATTTTCAGAATTGTTTTTGTGCATTCATTAAAATTTCTGCGCATTATAAAAGCTCCTTCAACCTTCAGTCTTGAGAAACTTCTTTTACCCTGTTGCTTCTAGCGGTCCTTGTAGTCTCTGATTTTCCCAATTCAAACAAAATTTACGCCTTCTCTAATATACAGTCACCGGCTGTTGATGGCGTCCTACCTGGAGAAACTTGGCGCTCTGCGACACTTCTACCTCGATCCGGTGAAGCTGATAAAGTACACGGATGTTTTCCCCAGCGAGCAGGAGTTCCAAAACTTGGATTCAGCAGCGCAGGTAAGTAAATTAAAATTTTTACTCTCACGAAGCCTTCAGCCTCCCATAAAAACTGCTTCTTCACCGATAAACCGGGACAGCTGCTAAGACTTTCCCGTATATTGTATATTGTAGAGACGTGATGGAGGGCGAGTCGCCAGTGCGAACAGAGAGAGCCACTCGAACCCCGGCTTCAACGCGGGTGGCTCCCTGCACTCGATTCCTGGGGGAGGCGGCGGCTCCACAGATATTTGACGGAATGTTTGTCGGGAGGTTTAGTTTTTACGCTTTTCTCTTCAAAATTGCCAATCACTTTGCCGTAATATCTTTGCTTAACTTTCATCGAATATTCTCTATGCAAATTATACTTGCTAACTTCACCTCCACTAAAGAATGAACTTTTAGTTGCCACACTTTTAAAGCACCTCAAATGTCTTAATAAAAGCCAATAATACATTCCTGCTTACTTGAAGCAAATATTTCCGCAAAGCATGTTTCATTTTAGTTTTACACTGCGCAAGGATGACTTTTACTCTAGCTTTATGAGCGAATAACAACTACTTATAAAAAGTCCTGTTGTTCGTACTGCTTCCTTTCTTTTATTGAAGAGAACAGAGAGGGAAGGACAGGGAGGGAAGGACAGGGAGGGAAGGACAGGGAGGGAAGGACAGGGAGGGAAGTACAGGGAGGGAAGGACAGGGAGGGAAGGACAGGGAGGGAAGGACAGGGAGGGAAGTACAGGGAGGGAAGGACAGGGAGGGAAGTACAGGGAGGGAAGTACAGGGAAGGAAGGACAGGGAGGGAAGGACAGGGAGGGAAGTACAGGGAGGGAAGGACAGGGAGGGAAGGACAGGGAGGGAAGGACAGGAAGGGAAGGACACAGGGAAGGACAGAGGGAGGGAAGGACAGGGAGGGAAGGACAGGGAGGGAAGGACAGGGAAGGAAGGACAGAGGGAGGGAAGGACAGGGAGGGAAGGACAGGGAGGGAAGGACAGAGGGAGGGAAGGACAGGGAGGGAAGGACAGAGGGAGGGAAGGACAGGGAGGGAAGGACAGGGAGGGAAGGACAGGGAGGGAAGGACAGGGAGGGAAGGACAGGGAGGGAAGTACAGGGAGGGAAGTACAGGGAAGGAAGGACAGGGAGGGAAGGACAGGGAGGGAAGTACAGGGAGGGAAGGACAGGGAGGGAAGGACAGGGAGGGAAGGACAGGAAGGGAAGGACACAGGGAAGGACAGGGAGGGAAGGACAGGGAGGGAAGTACAGGGAAGGAAGGACAGGGAGGGAAGTACAGGGAAGGAAGGACAGGGAGGGAAGGACAGAGGGAGGGAAGGACAGGGAGGGAAGGACAGGGAGGGAAGGACAGAGGGAGGGAAGGACAGGGAGGGAAGGACAGGGAGGGAAGGACAGGGAGGGAAGGACAGGGAGGGAAGGACAGGGAGGGAAGGACAGGGAGGGAAGGACAGGGAGGGAAGGACAGGGAGGGAAGGACAGGGAGGGAAGGACAGGGAGGGAAGGACAGGGAGGGAAGGACAGGGAGGGAAGGACAGGGAGGGAAGGACAGGGAGGGAAGGAGAGTGTGATGAATGCAATTGCGATACGGCAAATAGGACAGTCAATTTTCCCTCTGAGCTTTCAAAAGTATACAGAGACTCGGTGGCTTCGCTTAGTCAAAGTAGTCTATGGCCCAAACAAAAGTGGCTTAAAGTCGCAATCAGTTTTCCAACTGAGGCAATCAATTTTCCACACCCTGTATGCAGAAGACTCCATGGAAAAAGGATCGGAAATTTCTCTATGGCCAAGCTATGCTGAGACCATTTGATGCAGAAGCTGTTCTGAGAGGATTTGGTCAGGTTACAAACAAGCTCTAAACTTAAGTAAGACCACAAAGAGCCCTTCTCTTCTGATGACTTGATTGACTGACTGGCCAAGATGCTAAAATTAGCGATAAAACGCGGTGACTCATGATTAATTCCCACGAACGGGGAGACACAGTACACTGTAGGGCTTGCCAAGATCTTCTGGTTTTACTGGTAGATCTCACGATAAGTAAAGACTGACGCGGCAGATAGAGATTATTAAAACCGGGGAGAAACGGCTAAAAGGAACGCTGCGAAGTTTTCCTAATTCTGGCCTAATTCGGGGCGCTACTTTATGGACGAGGCTCCTGTTGTCTCAGCTGTCAGCGCTGCGCCGACAAATTCCTATAGGTTGGCACTCCTTCTGCCAGATGGCGGAGTCTCCGAACAGAGCACGTACTGACTTCACAACAACAGTCGCCTATCTAGACCACGCTTGACCAGCGGCGCACTCTCAAGACGCAGAACGCCGAAAGCTGCCTAATCGGCAGGCGGAATGTGGTCGGGCTGGGGGCAAAGAAAGGAGATTGCAACGGTATCTTCGCTGCTCAGATGATGGTGAGACGGGCAACACGAAAAAGACTCAAGCCGGGTGGTGGGTGTCTGACTGGCCGGTCAGTAATTCCGATTGCACTGGAGCGGCGGCGCGTTCTCAGGCCGAATCTGATTGGCTGGCCGCGTTAAGCCGGGGTACATCGATGAGTTGCAAGCCGCGTCGACCCCTCGGCTTTGGCCAAACTGGTTCTGGAATTGCGCCTAACTATTTTGACCTATTTTGAAATCCTAACACAATAATTAATCTAAACGCACTCTGGAAAAATATGGCTAAAAATAGTAATAACCAAAATACAGGGAAAAGAGGACAGGGAGGGAAGGACAGGGAGAAGAGGACAGGGAGAAGAGGACAGGGAGAAGAGGACAGGGAGAAGAGGACAGGGAGAAGAGGACAGGGAGAAGAGGACAGGGAGAAGAGGACAGGGAGAAGAGGACAGGGAGAAGAGGACAGGGAGAAGAGGACAGGGAGAGGACAGGGAGAAGAGGACAGGGAGAAGAGGACAGGGAGAAGAGGACAGGGAGAAGAGGACAGGGAGAGGACAGGGAGAAGAGGACAGGGAGAAGAGGACAGGGAGACGAGGACAGGACGACAGGGAGAGGACAGGGAGAGAAGACCACTTCTAAAGTCAGAAGCCGCATCACATAACCTTCCCGCCTGGATAGCCGATCCGGTTGTCGTCCGGCCGTCGTCCGCATTGGTCCGCGTTTGGTGGTCGATTCCGGACAAATGCAGCTTTTCGTCCGGTATTCATCCGGTTTAAGCTGCCGGACAAAGTAGCGGGCCAGTTTCCGGATCAGAGCCGGACAAAGTGGTGATTTTTTTACTTAATTTGTCCATTTTAGTCCGGAATTATATCCGCTTGTTTACCCGGACAAAAACCGGATGAAGCGTCGGATGACTTTACGGATGACTAGCCGGATGAATTGTCACTGTCGTCCGGAAAGTCATCCGCATTTTAATCCGGGCTGTCGCCCGCCTAACAACCGGACGAAGAGCGGATATGTTTCCGGGTGATAGTGGAGCACGTGGAATTGAATAGTGGAAAATGGCACCTTTCTCCTACTTGTATGCCCACAGTTTGTAACACATGTTCCAGAAACAGCAGCACAACGTGTTCTATTTCTTATGCTCCAAGTTCTACAGAAAAATATACTTCTCCGTATGACATTTCCCACGTTCTGATTTTGATGGGAGACTTCGATGTTGTTCGATGCCTTCGCATCTTTTGCATGTGTGCAACACATTAGATAGTACACTATGTTAGATAGGGATCATAGAGGTCTTGGAAACAGCGGGTATTGTTGGACAAAATTGGTCTCGTCCGAGTTGTTACTGAAATTCAGAAATTCAGAAACATGTCGTCCATTCTATACGTGGATAGATGAATAGGTCACACAGCAGATAGTGCTACAGTGAATATGCGCATCTAGACATCATAAACCAACCCAATCTCTTTCAGTACTGCACGACTCGCAAACTGCATGGACAATTCAGATTTACCGCCGCGGTTACAGCGGAGGCAGTACATGCGAGAGTACATGCGGCAGCGTGCGTTGGCCAATTCAAATAGTCAACAAGAAGGTTCGCGATCACCTCTGCGTCCAACCGCAGGAACTTCTGCAGATGTCGACTCCGGCGAAGTCCAGTCCGGCGGCGCAGGCACCAGTGGGACTGCTGCAGTCGTCGCAGCTGCAAGCGGATCCGCCTCTACATCTACAGTATCTCGATCTCGAGATGAGCAGTCTGTATACCTGCCTATAGACAATCCAGAGTCCGACGACGGTGGCGCACAGGCCGATGGCCGCAATGGGGACCCGGTGTCGAGCTCTGACAGCACTTCGGACGGGGATTCTTCCTCTAGTGGTGAGTCCCAGTCAGAGAGTTGGCTTATCGTGGATTGTGGATCCATCCCAATGGCTCATGTTTGATACTTTTGTGTTACCTGCACGTTGCACTCACACTGTCCACCGAACACATGCGCACTACGCTCACCACACACAATATATTCCTCCCAGGTTCGCAGTCTGATGACGGCCAGAGCACAGACTCCGACAACGACGAGGACGTCCCGGGGTTTCCAGGAGTCAATTGGCACGACGCTCTGCCCGTTTCGCTCGGAGAGGCGATTTGTGAGGTCAGCTCCTGCGCGAGGAAACTGAACCTGACAGTTAGCGGGACGACAAGGCTGCTTTCACTACTGCACAGGCTAGTACCCGACAACCGCCTTCCTCAGCACGGACGAACATTGCGTGAAACTTTGAAGAAGAGGGGAACAATCTCGGGGTCGTCAACATGTTACACTGTCTGCAACGACTGTTATCTACATTCCGAGCAGCGCTGCGATCCAGGAAACTCTAATTGTGCGCACTGTACGTCGGAAAATGTGGCCAACTTCTGGTTATTCGATATACCTGCGCAGATCCGAACATTCGTTGAATCTCGCGGTCTTCTACAGAGCGTAACATTTCCGATTGAACGGCTTGCACTGGACGAAGAGAAGCTGCACTTTGCCAACAGCGAACTGTACAAGTCGTTTCTCGAGAACATCGAACCCGAGACTCGGAGCGACCTTACATACACCATCTGTGCAGACGGATTTCCTCTTTTCTGCACTAGCAATGTCGAGGTGTGCCCCGTCTATCTGAGTATTAACGAAGTGCACGAGCGGCTGAAGCTCCGATTCGTGATGAAGTGTGGCGTGTGGGCCGGCAAGAAAAAGGTCCATGCCGCCGCCTTTCTGCCAATCGTCGTAAATGCACTGAATACTCTGCGCTTCGATGGTGTACAGTATATCGACAGCCTCGGGGTTCAGCGTCGATTGCATCTGCATCCGCTAATGGCGCTGTTCGACGCTCCAGCGAGAGCGGACGCTCTGTGCATGAAGCGTTTTTCGGCTATCTACGGATGCGAGAAGTGCTACATCCGGACATCATTGCATCCATCAGGCCATGGACGAGTCTACGGCGTCGGGGTTACTGACGCGATGCTTAATCAGGCCAGACGTCTAGGATGCGTTCAGACTGTAGTGCGGTCGACCAGCGACACTCACACTCTCGCTGAGCAGCACGCACAGCAGGGTGGCGACATTCGGACTGACGTCCTCGGTGTCCGTGGCCTGTCACCGCTGTCTCGACTGCACGGGTTTGACTTTGTCCGCGGCTGTCCACCGTGTTTCCTGCACCAGTTGTGCTCCGGCCTGGTACGCAATATTTTGTACCAGCTGTTCCTCGTGCGTCATGAAAAACCGGATCGAGGCGCCACAAATTGTCCGGACCTGCACGCGCGGCTGAGCCACATCGACCAGCGTCTTCGGCGCATTCGCGTTCCTCGCACTGTTCAGCGTCACACTGTCAGGCTTCTCAAGGACATCAGACACATGCGCGGCCACGAATACGCAATGTGGTTGTTGGCGTTCGCGCCTTTCGTCCTTGATGACTTCCTGCCAGAGGAACACTACTGGCACATTTTAATCCTCTCCACGTGCATCTTCTGGATGTCCTTAGAAGGTGCGCCGCGTGCAGAATTGCGCCACGTTGAAATCGGGCTGAGACACTTTCACGCGAACTTGTCGCGCCTTTATTCGCTGCGATTTCTGTCATACAACGCCCATCAAGTCTGCTGCCACATGCTGCCGTATGCCATACTGGCAGGTCCTCTGAACCGTCAATCCGCCGGGCTGTTTGAATCGATGCATACCAGACTGCGTCGCCAGATTCACGGGTCCCGCCGCACGGATGTGGAGATTGTCGGAGCCGTTGAGCGCGAGCTGGCAGTCATGCAGGCTGAGGAGCTTCTCCGCGACAACGACCAGCAGCCACGCGCGCGGCACAGAACGACATGCATGCGCGCGGCGTCTGGCATTCTACTACGGCGTCCTAACAACATGGCCCACGGCTGGCGTTCGGCGTCTCTCCCGTCAGGGTTGTATTTCGAGGAGTATCTACCGGAGATTGAGACGCGGGCGTCATCTGCCTTTGTAGCCATTGCCGGATGCCAGCCGACGAGCTTTCAGTTCGGCCGCGTTCTAGCAATCGAGTGCGACAACGATGAGGTGTATGTCAACCTTCACATCCTACCCGTACAGGACGCTGTCGTGGACCCACTGGAGGCCTTGTGTGCCGTACATGCCAACTCGGAGAACCGAGGTGCCAGATTTGCGCACATCCGAGGCCTCTTAGTCAATCCATTCGGTCCGTTACCACATGAGCGCACCGTTCGAGTTCACGCCACTGCCATCGTTGGGTCGTGCGTCGTTTCGGACACAAAAATATGCGTTATGCCACACCCGCAGATCGGCTTCCAGTAGCTTCCAGTATTAATTAGCTGTTGCTTCTGTTTAATCATCACCGCCTCAATAGTATAAGTATAATATCAATGGAATTGAAAATAGCGGTCCATGAAAGTAGTGTAAAATTTTCATTTCAAGCACATAATTCCCTTTATAATATTGTGGCGACTGTCGCTTTTTTTGCATGTCGGACGATTTTGTTTCATCGATGATTCTTGTGTCGCGCTCTCAACTCTTTAGCTAATTTAGAGGCAAATTTGGAATTTGTTTCCTCTCAGCTTGTGATCCCCCAATACTCGAGTATATAATTGAAGACGTCAGCTGCACTGAAATTGTTCTACTAATTATCTCATTATATAATAAATATTTCGTTTCGCAAACATTACACATGAGGCAGTATAATTTCATAATCACTTAAATTATTATTGATACGTCTGCACGAATGGTGCAGTACTATTTCATACCTTACCGGTTTCCATATTACTGAATGTTTGGTTTACTTACGTATACGTATGTGTATAACTGATTAATTAGAAATACAGTTGTATTTGCCGCTGCACTGTAACTATGTATACGTTTTTCCTCTTTTCTGCAGCCCTCTTGTACATGCACTAACGGGTTGCAAACGGTTGTTCAAGTAATTGCTTAGCACGTATGAGTACAAAGGGTTCCACCGCCTTACACTTCAGCTACATGTCCCGGCGCACGGGTCAATTATCCGGGACTCCAGACTGGTCCTTGATTTTGGACGGACTTATCGGCGAAGGGGTTGATAAGCTACTAGGAGATTCCGTAGATTCGGAGGTCGAGTCGGACGACACACATACTACTCTAGGCTCACCCGCCGCCCAGGTAGATTCGGAGGTCGAGTCGGACGACACACATACTACTCTAGGCTCACCGGTCGCCCATGTCCAGCAGTTGGACAGTCAGGCCTGGGACTCGTCTCCACAAGCCGTGGAGTCCGAAGATGCAGTTGCGCAGGAGGAGATCCAGGAATTAGTCCTGTCGCCCTCAGAGCTCCGCCGTCCGACGCCAGTCGCTAGCAGTACGCAAGTTGACGCAAGTACGCAAGTACGCAAGCAGTACGCTGCTGACTACAATAGGCTTCCGGACGAGCCGCCGCCGACGTTCGACTCACGCCGGCGGTATGACAGGCAGCGCCTTCCTGCGCAAACTTGCCCAGACTGTGAAGCCTGGTACGCCAACCTGCCCGCCGAAGTTCGCGACCAGCGCCAGCAGCGCCATGGGCGCCATCGGCATCGTCCGATTATCCAGGCGCCAAACTTTTTTTCCATCGACATGCCCCCCAGTCCGCCACCACTTCCGGTGGAGCTGATGAGAGTAGGCAGGCGCCGTATGCGGCCCCTTCGCGGCCTTGCTCCCTATGATGCGCCGAAACCTAAGTCTGCAAAGAAGGATTGAATTGCTTTGGTTCCCCACCATGGTCGCGCCATGGGGACTAGTTGAAATAGGATGGGGATAGGGATATCATAGGGATAGGGATAGAAATATTTCCCCACATGTGGGGACAGGTGAAATCGTTTTTTATATTAGAAGAACTGCTGCGCAACTCTTGTTCATATGCTGTTTCATCCTTCCACACTTTTTCTACTTGTGTTGACGATTTCTGTTTTAGTTGAATTTTTAGTATTTAGTTTTAGTTTAAACTTTTTAGTTGAATGGTGTCGAGGTTGCTGAAGTGCAATGGTGTCGAGGTTGCTGAAGTGCAATGGTGTCGAGGTTGCTGTAGTGCAAACACATATAAAAGGACCGGCGCTTTTTTGGCTTTGTGATATCCGTCAGTCTTGTTTGTTATTTCATTCCGTCCCGCTGCTAACTCCTTACGAACCCGTTGTACATAACCAAGTACTCAGTCACCTATAGTGCTCGAGGATCAGAGACGATGACTCCTGTACAGATCTCGCGGAAATGCAAACCTCATGTCATATCTTTTCCAGCGTTCACGAGAACTGCCATCATGGGCCGCACGTGTCGCGACGCTTCGGAGAAAGAAAGACGTAAAGAGGCAAAAAAAACGCATGCAACAATAAAGAAGCCGTCTGGTGTTTCTAAGAAAATAGGAGTACCATTCAGTGTCGCCAAGGTGTCGGCTCGGGCTACGGCAACCGATTCGGGTGCCAACGTCCCGACTGGAGCCGCCGCCGCCGCCGCCGCCGCCGCAGCTGTGGCAGATGCGGATTTAAATCCGCCAGGTGGATTAAGCGTCGCTAATCCGACTGCCATCGATAGCACTGCTCATTCGGAAGAAGTTCCGATTCCGCGGAATCGACTCGCCGCCGAAGAAGATAACGAACCTGAATTGGTGCCGTTTAAAGCCGAAGCCAAGGCCCGGTTTTTTGTATTTCAGTATACCGACTTCCACCAGCGAACAGAGGTAGTGTCAACAGACTCCGGCCTGATGTCCACCAGTGCCATCATTTCGCGTCGGTCGGATGTGCAGCTGCCTCTAAACACCGGCGCCGTAGTCGCTGTCGTGACAGCTCGGAGCAAGCGTAGCACGGCCCGGCGCTATCTGGGCACACTAATAAAGGGCCCATTCGACAAGAAAAGGGAGGCTGCTGGTGCTGCCAGCTTGACTAACGTCCACGCGGCACCCGCCGAGCTGCCGCGGTCCTGCAGCTCCTGTCGCGGTCTCGTGCTTGAGCTCCAAAGGGAGAAGGCCTTGACCGAATCCCTGCGTAAGTTTCTGATTAAGTTACTCATGGGGTCATCAGATCGATCTGCATTGTCGTACGACAATGAATCTAGATGAATCTAGATGAATACGTATTCTGCATGCATCTAGATTCATCAACTGACGCATTCCGTCCACATATATAAGCAGAAGCAAACCATAAGTTAGCTGATTCACCTGTCAATCCTTCCAATTCAAATAAATACGCAGGTGGCGAACTTAAGCTCCTCCGTACTTCTGAGACCAACCTGCTGGCACAGAACCGCACGCTCCTGCACAAGACGAGTGTGCAGGCCAAAATGGAGCGGAAGCTGGTCATGCAGGTCGAGCAGGCCGAAGCGCGCAACAATTGCCTACTGCGTAATGTCGACACCGCCAACGCGCTGCTCGCCAGGGCGTCAAATTGCCTTTTGCCGGCCGCAAGTGCAACCACTTCAGGTGCTGCTGCAGCTGCATCACATGTGCGCCCCGATTATACCTTTGGTGACGCTGTTTCTAGCGCGCACTCCTCCGCGGACGAGTCTGCTGACGATGACGCATTTGGCGACCAGGCAACCTTCTCCGCTGATCGCAACCTGTCTGTTGCCGAAACGCGCGCGTTAATCCGCGCATGTGACGCGGAGCAAGGGACCGCCACTAGCTCTGCTACCGGCGGACTGGTCGCCCTTTCCGACAGCCAGAAGTTTTTTTCTGTACCTTTGCGACTCCGGTCTGAACTTGAAGACCGACACAAAGAATATAAGAAGGCGATGGAAGATCAGCAGGCGGTCGACCTAGACGCAGTTGCCATGCGGCGCTATACGCGCTTGGCGCTACTGCGTGCTGTCTTTAGGGCTGTCTTTACGTCGCAAGAATTGGCGAACTCATCCCTGTCAGGCCGAAGAATTGCTGGGTACGTTTCGGCGCCGGCGAACCCGGCCAAAGTTGCTGTCGCGAGGCAGTGGCTGCAGAACGCCGAGGTGCCAATTTACCGCAACGAACTGCATCGCGCATTCACTCGGTGCGGCGAGACGGCGAGATTGCAGCTGGGACTGCCGAAGCGCAGCCGACCCAAGCGTTCGACTGCGGCCCGCACACCTGGCCAGTCATCTCGCTCGAAGGCTACCACCTCTGCAGAACATGTTCTGCGCATAATTACCGAACAGACTGAGGAGTCTCATAACACTGGGACGCAGTTTCTCAACGCAGGCGAATTGGACGGCGACAGTCGTCCAAGTGACTTGTTGCTGGAGATGCTGAACGATTGATGATCAGGGACGAACAGGGTCGTGAATTGCTGGTGATCGATAGAGCTGACTGACGGGGACAGATCACAGACATGGACAGATCTCGAGATAGACGGAGAGAGGACTGGGGGAAAGGGATTGTGGCCATTTGAGGATATTGGAGCAGGGTGGTTCTGGCCATTTGAGAATATTGGAGCAGGGTGGTTCTGGCCCTTTGAGGATTGGGGTAAGGGGATTGTGGCCAGTG
This sequence comes from Macrostomum lignano, assembly GCA_002269645.1. NCBI lineage: Eukaryota > Metazoa > Platyhelminthes > Macrostomidae > Macrostomum > Macrostomum lignano. The sequence continues at coordinate 33,184 of NIVC01001411.1, read as the reverse complement.
TGACTTTATGCACCAACTTTTTGTATTTCGTGATTTGAGAGGTGATTGTGGTCAGTGTGACTTTTTGCACCTACTATATTAGCATTTTGTGAGATGATGTGACGATGATGAATGTTCGTAAAATACAAAGTGTTCTTGCCGGTTTAAGCCCCTGCTTTGGGTGTTCGTGCAGCATAACTACAAGCAGCTTCAGCTGTGCCACTTGGAAACAAAAAATGTTACTGGAAACCAGTCGTGAATATGTCTTTGTAAAGCTTCTTTTTTATTTAAAACATTTCAACACAAATCTCGTTGGATTTCGCGTCTGCATTTAAAGGCCTCGCCATGAATTAAAGTCAGCGTGACTTTCATCAGTGCACTAAGTATGTACTTCCGCTTTCCATCCGGATGTTCTCCCGGATTTTCGTCCGGATCACGTGAATCTCTCTTTGCCCGGTTTTCGTCCGCTTTTTGATCCGGGTAGTCATCTGGTTTACGCGTCTGATGCAGTCGTCCGGTTTTGTCCGGAAAATTACCCGCCATGTGGTCCGGTTAATTCTGGATGAACTTCCGGACAAGTTTTCGGATGACAGTCCGGATTTCAACCGGACCAATCGGTTTTTTTCCAGACATTTTGGTCCGATTTTAAACTTTTCCTCCGGTTTTTTCCGGACGAATCAAATGGGAAAAATACATTACAACCCCGGATGACACCCGGACGTGTATACGGACAAACTGCCGGACCACTTATCCAGGCGGGTTAGGAACGTAAAACCAGTGTGCAAGCGGACAGAAGAACAAAGGACAAGAAAAGGAGAGGCTTGGTGGAAATTTCGATAGGGTGAGAAAGAAGAAATAATCGAGGCCCCAGCGAAGCCACACTTAATTTCTGTCTAAAAAAAACATTTTATGACACATTTTTCGAAATTTATTTCGTCACCTGCGCCCATAGACCCTCCGTCAGCGAGCTGGCTGGACTCCCGCCGGTCACAGACCCTCTGTCTACCTCAATCATCAACGTCGACGAGCTGCAGCTCAATGCGCAACACCTACCGAGGACACAAACTTTAGCATTTTTCATATTTTTTCAAACTTGCATACTATTGCATACTATCCAAAATTTTCCCGAATCGCTGCAGCTCTGGCTAGAAAACTTCAAAAAGGAACAATTGAATATACGAAAGCGAGATTCCCTACTGTTTTAGATGGGTGAACAAATTAGGTCAAAACTTAACTGGCTCAATTCAAACTGTAACTATAAGATTGCGCCATCTGAACTGGCTTTTGTGGTCGCGGCTTGCAACTCATCCTGCCAATGCCACAATCACCACCAGCTACATTGTGGAGCAGATAAATTCGTGCTGCCACCTAAATTAAGGGCGAGGGCCACCGCAGTCCGTGGTAAACGCGGCGCGCCTGACCTCTTGAGCCACGACCGTGTTCTGATTCTGCGCATAAAACTGACAGCAGGTAAGACGCTTTATCCGCGCTGAGTCGTACTGCTCACAGCTGGTGCAGGAGAAAAGAGCTAGGCAGCCGCTGGCTGGCAGTCTACATTATTCTGTTTCTGTTTAGTCAGTGATTGAGGGTCGGTAGCTGTGCAGTAACGCACCCGGCTCTCAGGCTAAAGTTTCTAAAGTGGACAGTAGTAGAAAAGGACTGGGAAGGAATTGAACGAGGAGAACCAATAGAGGTACATGTAGGTACATGTATAGGCTATTTTGACTGGCCACCAAGTTTGAAAAATGTCACTACGGTTAGTAAACATTGTCTGAAAGTTCTACAACACACTACACTGCAAAAAGCCTAAGTAACTCAAGGACGACAATATATATATTAGTTCTACGGAGGAACTGACCAGCCGTTGAAAGCTAGCATTTTTAATCTGCAGGGATTTACCATAAACTGTTTGTGTAAATCAGCAAAGCGGCTTTAAAATCTCATAACTGAAAAATGACAAGCACCGGACAAAAATGCCGGAGCAAAAATCATCCAATAACTTGCCACCAATCGATTTGACTACCGATGATAATCAGCAGCAACAACAACAGCAGCAGCATCAGCAGCAAAAGCCGGATCAAAAAAACACCATAAGCAATAAAGAGGAATCTGTTTCTAATGAAAGCCAACAATGCAACCTGCGGAAGGAAAAGAAAAAGCAGATCAAGTGGCTGAAGGAAACCCCGGCCCAGCAACGCGAGCGGTTCATTCGTCAGCTCCGCGCCGAGCTCACTGTCAAGGCCTCGGACGGCGGCAGAGGCGGCGGGGTCGCTAGGCAACCCTTTAAAAGAGGCGGCAGCGGCATCAATGGGATCGGGAGCAGCTGCAGTCGGGACAGGGCCTCCAGGGAGGCTGATCACCGGTCCACCGTCAACTACAGCGTGGACGAGAACCCGGAAAGAGGCAACTGGTCGGGCCGGCTGGACTTCGTGCTCAGCTGCCTGGGCTACGCGGTCGGTCTGGGAAATTTTTGGCGCTTTCCCTACCTCTGCTTTAGCAACGGCGGTGGCGCGTTTCTGATACCCTACGCCATCCTTTTGCTGTTGTGCGGCATTCCTGTGTTCCTGCTGGACCTCAGCCTGGGACAGTTCACCAGCGAGGGCCCGGCGACCTGCTGGGAGTTCGCGCCCATCTTTACCGGTGTGCACAAATCGACGCTTGAGAGTTGTTTTACCTGAAGTTTTTAAGTCTGCTCCCGAGTTAGAATTAGCCTGTCTGTGATTTCGTATGGATCAAATAGTTCGTTAGAAATAGGAAAATTTTAGTCACCAACCCGTATGATCGATTTCGCTTTGCCTTAACACCTTTTAGTGCAGTCTAGAATCCGCTAGTCATTGTACGGGCGCGGCAGTTCTAACTCTTAGCACTTGACTCGTCAGTCAGTACAAAGAAGGGTCCGCTTTAGCGAACCTATTTTTAAAAAAATATTTCCTTATCCTCGCATCCTCCACAGGTCTTGGCTACTCGATGGTGTTCTTGTCCACAACAGTGTCAACCTACTACAACATAATAATATCCATTTCTATATACTACACCTTCGCATCAATGACGTCAACTCTGCCTTGGAATAACTGCAGTCACCATTGGAACACCAACTGTGATTTTTGAATCAAATTCTGCGAGTGTATTCAATCTCACTTTGTTTTCAAAAGGCAAGAATCATACTAACGAAACCGTTTTTTTTACTTTTAGCGTGCACCGATCGCCTGCCGTTTGTGTCCTGTGGAGAGGGCCAGCCACAGCCGAATGGCACCTGCTACAACGGCACCATCTTCTTGGGCATCTACAACGAAAGCCTATTTCAAAAGACGACAGGGCTTCGACGAATTCTAGCGTCGGAAGAGTACTTCAAGTGAGCGCTTGAGCACTGCAGTGTCCTGAGATTAGGGTTAGGTTAGGATCTGTGTCAATGCCACTCTCTGTCTTCCTAATGCAGCCGCGAGGTTTTAAAAGTCAGCGGCGACATCAACAAGTTTGGCTCGCCGGACTGGAAGCTGGTGATGTGCCTGCTGCTTTCCTGGATTGTCATCTTCTTAAGCATGATTCGTGGCATCAAGTCATCCGGCAAGGTGGTGTACTTCACCGCCCTGTTTCCCTACGTGATCCTCTTGATCTTCTTCATCAGAGGTGTCACCCTGGAAAACGCGATCGAGGGCATCCGGTTCTACATCGTCCCGGACTTCAGCGCGCTCGGCAAAGCTCGGGTCTGGAAGGACGCGGCTGGCCAGATCTTCTTCTCGCTGTCCTGCAGCTGGGGCGGCCTGATGTCGCTCTCCAGCTACAATCGATTTCATAACAACGTCATCCGGGACACGTTCTTTGTAACTTCGGCCAACTGCCTGACGAGCGTGTTCGCTGGCTTCGTCATATTCAGCTTCATCGGTCACCTGGCTGGCAATCTAAGGGTGCCCGTGAGCGACGTGACTCGCTCAGGCAAGGCAATTTATTTTTTAAAAATACAATACAAATAAAATATTTTGAAGAAGTGATAGTTGATGACGAGCAATCTATCCGGCTTCAGAATTCGGGCTTGCATTCATCGTTTACCCTGAGGTTATGAATCTGCTGCCAGGGAGCAACTACTGGTCAATTCTATTCTTTATCATGATTTTTAGTCTTGGAATCGACAGTCAGGTAAATTTACAATATTAAGTTTTTTGTCCATTTGTTGGGTCTTTTACTGCTTGCAGAGTGTATCCTGTAACTTCTGTGGCTCTCTCTGTACTTTTTATTACGAGCGAAAATTTTGACTATACCGGAGCAGCTATTCAAAATACCTTTCAGGCGAACGGAATTCCAGAAAGGGGTGAACTAAACCTGACTCGTAGAGCTCAGTACCAAATATGATCGTTTCGAAAGTCTTAGGTCTGTCTGTGACAGTCAGTAAGGAATTAATGGGAGACTGCCTTTTGAGGTACATCCAAGACGCTCTGGTTTGATTGATTGATTGTCAATGTTTGTGAGCGTGTGTTGCTCCGTTAGGATGGTGAAATAATGATTACGGGTTCCTCCGATACTCCTCACTACTAATGACTGAGCGCCGGGTTTCTCATCGCAAGCTTGAAAACTTTGGATCTCTGAATACGCTAACCCTGCGTGATCACCTTTTACAGTTCGGGCTTGTTGAAACGCTGATCACAGCTCTGTGCGATAAATTTTTCGTCCTTCGACGCCACCGGCTGCCCTTGATCGGGGCTGTGTGCTTCGTGATGTTCCTCCTTGGCCTGCCGTTCACCTGTTCGGGCGGGTTATACCTGATGAACATCTTCGACAGATATTTGAGCGGCTGGATAGTGCTGCTCGTGGGCTTCATGGAGTGCATTTTAGTGGGCTGGGTTTACGGCCGGCCCGGGTTCGGCAAGTTCCACCGGTTCACCGAGGACATCGCGCTCATGATGCGTCAGTCCATTTCGTGAGTTCTATTCATGGTATTCGAGTGTAAATTGTGGAACATGTGCTGTATGTGTACTCAACAACATTAAAAATTCGCCACCTTTGAGAGTGCGCAGTAAATTCCAGCTCAGGATAGACTTTTGAGTGACGCAACTTGCGCCACGCCAAGCAGAGTTGGGCTGGGTGAGGAGGGATTGGGAAGAGCGGAGGGCGAAGATTGGATGGATTGAAGCTTCCGCCCGGTTTTCATTGCTTTTTTCAAGCATTTTTTAATATCAAAATGGTTGGCCAGGTGATAGACGCTGGTCGAAAGAACTGCTCACTGGGGCAAAGGGTGGCGACTTCTCAATGTTGCTGAGTATAGTCAGCAACCAAAATCGATAGCTTACCTGGAATTGAAAAAACCCACGGAAAGAAGAGAGTAGGAAACCCATCGGGAGGTTGAATTGGTATTGAGCAAATGTGATTGAGAACTATATTGCCCACATGATCTAACGGGGAATTAATGACTTAAAAGTAAGCGCAATCATTATAAGATCAACAGTCGTGTTTTATCGCCACTTCACTTAATAATTAAAGTTAATGCTGCATTCTTACCGATAAATCAATTGATCATTAAATTTGACAAGGCCGGTCTGGAGGTACATGTGGCAATACGTCACACCTGCGCTGATCCTCTTCACTCTCCTAGCCAGCGTTGCTGATCTGGGGCGCACCGAGTACACCAAGGGAAAAGGGGATTATTATCCCATCTGGGCGGACGCGCTGGGCTGGCTGCTGTCGGTGATTCCGCTGCTCATCATTGTCGGCACGGGGATCAGCCGGCTGCTCATGGAGCCCGTCGGCATCTCCTGGTGGCGCCGGCTGCGGGACTTGTCCATTCCTACCTACACCTGGGGCCCGGCCATTCCCAGGTAAATCGGATCTCGGCCAGACTAGTGCACATCCTTAGACAGGACTGGAGCACATTCTTAGCCAGACTGAAGGACATTCTTAACCAGACTGTAGTACATTATCCAGACTAGGGCAAATTAGCCAGACTAAAGCAGAGCCAATGGAACTAATTGAACGCTGAAATTCAATCAACAGGTACAGGCTTTTGATGGCTCCCTACCTGGAGAAGCTTGGCGTGTTAAAGTATTTTTATCTGGATCCTAAGCGCAACATAAAATTTATTGATGTTTTTCCAATCGAGAGTTTAAACAACATGGACGAATAAGAGCTTCTGGCATTGCAGGTCAGATTTTTGTGTACTTTATAATCCTAATATGGGGCAGTTTCTTAGTAACAAGCATCTCTCATTCCACATCATCTAGGATAACGGTGCGGAATGTGACGAAACTCCGAACGATAACTGTCAGCTTTAGTGAGAGGGTCGACTTACTCTGCGTGTTGGAAGCCAGCAGTACTATTTGAAGAAAGCGTCTTTTCAAAAATAGTGTCGTACGAGTATCCGGCTCCGTGTATTAGCTCCGTATACTTTATCATGCTTGGAAATGGGGATGGCAGTAGGGAGGTGGCTGGAATGGGGGGTCGGAGATGGGCAGAGAGGGAGTGAGGCGCTTGAATGGGGTCGGAGAGGGGCAGGGAGGTTGCTGGAATGGGGATCGGAGATTGGGGCAGGGAGGGAGATGGCTGGAATGGGGATCGGAGATCGAGCAGGGAGGGAGATGGCTGGAATGGGGATCGGAGATCGAGGCAGGGAGGGAGATGGCTGGAATGGGGATCAGAGATCGGGGCAGGGAGTGAGGTGGCTGGAATGGGGGTCGGAGAGGGGCAGGGAGGGAGTGAGCTGGCTAGAATAGGGGTCAGAGAGATCCAGGGAATGGGGTGGCTGGAATGGGGGTCGGAGATGGGCAGAGAGGGAGTGAGGCGCTCGAATGGGGTCGGAGAGGGGCAGGGAGTGAGGTGGCTGGAATAGGGGTCGGAGAGATCCAGGGAGTGAGGTGGCTGGAATGGGGATCGGAGAGGGGCAGGGAGGGAGTGAGGTGGCTGGAATGGGGTCGGAGAGGGGCAGGGAGGGAGTGAGGTGGCTGGAATGGGGTCGGAGAGGGGCAGGGAGGGAGGGAGGTGGCTGGAATGGGGTCGGAGAGGGGCAGGGAGGGAGTGAGGTGGCTGGAATAGGGGTCGGAGAGATCCAGGGAGTGAGGTGGCTGGAATAGGGGTCGGAGAGATCCAGGGAGTGAGGTGGCTGGAATGGGGGTCGGAGAGATCCAGGGAGTGAGGTGGCTGGAATAGGGGTCGGAGAGATCCAGGGAGTGAGGTGGCTGGAATGGGGGTCGGAGATACATGCACGTCCAGTTTTCAGCAGAGTTTCAATGGCAAAAGCAGAAGTTGCGGGACCGCGGTCGCTCAAGCAGTCTTTTTCGCTCGTATAGCATTCGCTGTCGAGCTGTAATGCATCCATTGCTTTAAATATTATTTTAGTCAATTTTTTTGCCATTGATACATTTCTTTCTGTGCCTATTGGTAATCTCATTTGGAATAAAAACGTATTGAAAATGAAATAAAAATTGTCGCACCATCCACAAAGATATTAAAGGTACATCATGTGTTTTAAAAAAACTTACTCCAATATGCATGCAAATTCTGCCTATTGAATAACAGGGATAAGAAACATGCATGTGCTTACACAAATGTAATAGAATTGTTTTATGCGAAGTAGGGCATACCTGTACAGCATAAATGTACATGCAACTTCTGCTCAGGCATCGCGTTGTAAGTAATTAAAGGTTCGAAAATTCCAATAACAATGGTTCGGTAGGTGTATTAACAGTAGAACTACCAAGGGGGGGGGGATTCCTGGCCCTGAAAATTTTTTGCTCTCAAGACGGAATGCTTAAGAGACTGGCTGAGGATGCCCAGCAATTGAGGCTTGATCAGCGAAACTAGAGAAATTCGCACCAGGGTGTTCATAGTCACCTGGTGCCACCTGTTGAAGATCCAGAAGCTCCGCCTGGGTGAAGGCCAGTGACTAACGAAGTCGGTGAGCTGATGCAGACACATGTGATCGACGTCCTGATGAAATTTGGAGGCTTGGCAAGGCACTGCTGATTGGCGCACAGGGGTGTGCTGAATACACTGGTGCTTATGGAAATAATTAAATCCGACCTACTGGCAGAATCGTCGAATACGAGTATCTCGACGGTCCGGAGGGCTGGCGACTTGATCATTGTTTGAGAAGGTGCGCAACAACAAGTTGGCCCGTGGTCTTGAATTTCGGGTGCCTGCGTTCATGCTCCGTTTCGGCGCAGCAAAAGTGTGATGAATTTTTCCCCTCTTGGTATAGTTCGCAAAATCAGCAAAATCGGCTATCACTGCACTAGACTGAAGGCTATATCAAGATACATCACCTGACAACCGTTGCTTTCATGTTAATGCACATTTGTATGCATAATATCGTACATATGTACCCGCAGGGTACATTCCGTTGACACCTGAGCGCATACAAGCGCCTATTCAGGGTCAGGGTATAGTAGTGGCCCCGACTTGCTAATTCAACTTTACAGGGCAGTCAGGCTTCCCAGTATGCATGTACATGTAATGTATAAGGATGTATAAAGACGTTTTGCATCAGAATTATATCGTTGCATCGGTTGCTTCTGGTGAAAAATTGAGTAGTATGTTCAGCGCATTCATTTTTATAATCTACACGTATTTCCTTGAAATCCGTAAGTCTGCCACCCAAACTGCTCGGCCATAGACAACTCGCAGCTCTGCAATCCTCGGTTTCTCTTGTTCCGCGCTTTGCCACTTTAAGCATGCGCACCGCAGCTTTCCGGGGCCAAATTACCAGAAGAGATGGCGAGTCAGCAGCCTCCGGTCAAGAAGGTGCCGCTGAAGCGCCTGTCGCAGATTGGAAATGGCGCGGAGTCGCAGAGGACTGCGGATGGCCAGAAGCAAGCGGACGATCAGCAGGACGAGGACGCTGTCGAGATGGTTTCGGTGACCTCGCGCGGCTCAGACCGAAGACTCAGCATGAAGCAGAAGACCTCGGTGAGCTCTTAGGGAGAGGCTGCCTACTTGGGGCGCGTGGACTCTTGGTGTCAGTTGTCGCCAAATCGGTGTCCGGGTGTCCAATAAGCGCCGAATCTGGCCGAGCTGCATGAGCTCCATGGTACATGCAGATATTTTTAGGCATTGAAGCCCAGAGGTGTCAAGAGAAGAGCGGTGAGAACTGCACAGACACCAGGAGATTAGCCAATGCCTTCGCCGCCCAATCCGCAGAACTCCTGCACCGATGCATTCACCCTGGACGACTGGCTTGCCGTGCTGCTGGCGGTGGCCCTGGTTTGCCTGGCGGTGTTCGCTGGACTCTGCGGGGTGCTGCACGGCGAAAGAAAGCACGAGCTGACGAGCAACCGGCCATTCAACATGGCCCTGCTGGTGTCCGGCTGCGTGGCCATGACGCTGCAGCTGCTGTGCGCCTGCGTCTTCGCATCGCAATGGCTGACAGGAGTCTGAGGCTGGGGGCATCATCATTTAATAGTGAGGGAGACTGAGAGTGGCGCATCATGCCGATGATGATGGAGACTGAGAGTGGTGCGGAGCATGATGATGATGATGATGAGGGAGACTGAGTGGTGCAGAGAATGATGATGATGATGAGGGAGACTGAAAGTGGTGCGGAGCATGATGATGATGATGATGAGGGAGACTGAGTGGTGCAGAGAATGATGATGATGATGATGATGAGGGAGACTGAGAGTGGTGCAGAGAATCATGATGATGATGATGATGATGGAGACTGAGAGTGGTGCGGAGCATGATGATGATGATGATGAGGGAGACTGAGTGGTGCAGAGAATGATGATGATGATGATGATGAGGGAGACTGAGAGTGGTGCAGAGAATGATGATGATGATGAGGGAGACTGAGAGTGGTGCGGAGCATGATGATGATGATGATGATGAGGGAGACTGAGAGTGGTGCAGAGAATGATGATGATGATGAGGCAGACTAGACATGATTAGGCAGACTATACAAGTTGCCTGGGAGAGACAGAGATCGGGGCATGATGTAATGATGATGAGGGACATAGGTAAACTAGTTCATGCGCTAAAATACTCGTAATTATAGAATAATTGGAATTTTAACTTTTTGTGTCAGCTATTAGTATAGTGCGGATAGGCCTCATTTTGCACTGGCTTGTAGAATGTGCGAATTCAGCAGTCAAAAACTGCAGTAAGAGTTTTACCACTTGTAAGTGTTGTTCCTGCTTTCCATCAACTAAAATACATAATCTTAGTCGAAGACTCCAGCTTACTGCTGCTAATACACAAAGATGCAAAAAACGAAAAAAAGACTCATTTGTTTTTTTTTTTAAAAAGTAGTGCATTGTTATAAAATCACCACGAAGCTGCAAGCTTCCGTGCGGTCAGAAATAAATTAATATTCGCAATTCTAATTACTGTATAGATTGTTCGCAGTAAAATTCATTTGCACAAATATTAAGTTAAATTAAAATGAACTATAGAGATTGTGCATATCGCTCTGTAGTGCATATACAGATAACTTATGCAAGTTATAGGTAGAATAAAATGGTAGAAGTTCCTGTCATAATCGCTTATGTACTTCAGGGTCCAGCCGCTACTCCCCACACTCTGAGCCTTCAGGGTCCTGCCGCTACTCCCCACACTCTGAGCCTTCAGGGTCCTGCCGCTACTCCCCACACCCTGAGCCAGCCGCTACCTCCTGATCCCCTGATGGGTTTTATGAAACAGATTAATGCATTTTACGATAAAAACTGAAAGAAATCATTAACATATATTGCTAATCGATTTTTATAAGTCTTAAACACACTAAAAGTGCATTTAAAAGTTTGCACAGCTACTGAACTACTTTGAAATACAATTGCGTAACTGTTATAAATTCGATCAGACGTGAAAACTTAATTTAATCTCTGGTAATCAATGACTAGCCTGGTGCGCCATCCAGGACATGTACGTGTTCCACAGCAGTGCCACGCAGTTGGCCAGGATTAGCCTGCGGGATTATACAGGCCAGCCAATCAGAGATGCTCAAGCTATTCTTCCCAGAAAATCAAGCTATTCACTCCAGCCAATCAGAGATAATCAATCTATTCACTCCAGCCAATCAGAGATGATCAATCTATTCACTCCAGCCAATCAGAGATGCTCAAGCTATTCTCCCCAGAAAATCAAGCTATTCACTCGAGCCAATCAGAGATGATCAATCTATTCTCTCCAGCCAATCAGAGATGATCAAGCTATTCTCCCCAGAAAATCAAGCTATTCACTCGAGCCAATCAGAGATGATCAAGCTATTCTCTTCAGCCAATCAGAGATGATCAAGCTATTCTCTTCAGCCAATCAGAGATGATTAATATTCTCTCCAGCCAATCAGAGATGATCAAGCTATTCTCTTCAACCAATCAGAGATGATCAATCTATTTTCTCCAGCCAATCAGAGATGATCAAGCTAGTCTCTGCAGCCAATCAGAGATGATCAAGCAGCTCACCGCAAGTGGACTGGCACGAACAAGAAGTTGACAGTCTGCACTGCAGGCCACACCTTGTAATTATTGAGCAACACCTCGGGAAAGAGGCGCAACTGCTGAGAAACTTTGGTCGCATCGGCCGTATTCAGATAGGTGACAACAGTCAGGTAGGAGCCAATCACGCAGGGCGCCATGACCAACTGGTCAGCTGACACCATCTTGACCAGGGCCAGTCGCTGGCCTTGGAACCTGGTTGCCAGGAACTTGTACCATTGGTTCAGCCAAGGACCCTGGATGCGATAATTAGTGAAACTGTTGGGAAAGCTCGTTACAAATAATATGAAAGTTAGTTTTGTGCCCTATGACTGGAGGTTTCCCTGTTGCTATCGTTTTGATTTGTGCGCTGTGTCCCTCAGTACAAGTCTTTTGCGGTTTCAATTACTGTGTATCTGCGATGACGATGTCTTTATGTTTCAGTAATTGGGTGTGTCTGAGGCGTTAATGACACAAAATTCATTATTTATTTAGTTAATTAATTACTTTCTATGATGTTTATGTGTCCGATCTTAAGTCAGTGTGTTCGTGATGTCAGTGTGTCCATGATATCAATGTGTATGTAATGTCAATATGTCCGTGATGTGAATGTGTCCATGATGTGAATGTGTCCATGGTGTGAATGTGTCTGTGATGTCAATGTGTCCTTGATGTCAATGTGTCTGTGATGTCAATGTGTCCGTGATGTGAATGTGTCCGTGATGCTGGTGCATCGGCAAATGGCTCACATAGAGGCAGCAGCCCAGCGTAAACAGTCGAGCTGTCCGGCGCCAGTTGACGCCTTCGGTGCCCTTCGCATTGGCGGCCTGCTGGCTCGCTTCGACCGACTGCGCCAGTAGATCACCTGCGCCCATCAAAACACCTGAAACGAACCAAGGACCGCTAGGCTGGCTGTAAAACGCCATAAAGGCAGAACTGCCAAATTAGACACCCCCCTAGCAATCTTCTGCTGTTTTGAGGAGGAAGAAAAATGCGCAACACAATAGTGCAGTTAGCTAGTTAGTTAGTTAGCTAGTTAGTTAGTTAGTTAGTTAGTTAGTTAGTTAGTTAGTTAGCTAGTTAGTTAGTTAGCTAGTTAGCTAGTTAGTTAGTTAGTTAGCTAGTTAGTTAGCTAGTTAGTTAGTTAGTTAGCTAGTTAGTTAGTTAGTTAGTTAGCTAGTTAGTTAGTTAGTTAGTTAGCTAGTTAGTTAGTTAGTTAGTTAGTTAGCTAGTTAGTTAGTTAGTTAGTTAGTTAGTTAGTTAGTTAGCTAGTTAGTTAGTTAGCTAGTTAGTTAGTTAGCTAGTTAGTTAGCTAGTTAGTTAGCTAGTTAGTTAGTTAGTTAGTTAGCTAGTTAGTTAGTTAGTTAGTTAGTTAGTTAGTTAGCTAGTTAGTTAGTTAGCTAGTTAGTTAGTTAGCTAGTTAGTTAGCTAGTTAGTTAGCTAGTTAGTTAGTTAGTTAGTTAGCTAGTTAGTTAGTTAGTTAGTCTGTTAGTTAGCTAGTTAGTTAGTTAGTTAGTCTGTTAGTTAGTTAGTTAGTTAGTCTGTTAGTTAGTTAGCTAGTTAGTTAGTTAGTTATTTAGCTAGTTAGTTAGTTAGTTAGTTAGTTAGTTAGTTAGCTAGTTAGTTAGTTAGTTAGTCTGTTAGTTAGTTAGTTAGTTAGTCTGTTAGTTAGTTAGTCTGTTAGTTAGTTAGCTAGTTAGTTAGTTAGTTATTTAGCTAGTTAGTTAGTTAGTTAGTTAGCTAGTTAGTTAGCTAGTTAGTTAGTTAGTTAGTCTGTTAGTTAGTTAGTTAGTTAGTTAGTTAGTCTGTTAGTTAGTTAGTTAGTTAGTCTGTTAGTTAGTTAGATAGTTAGTCTGTTAGTTAGTTAGTCTGTTAGTTAGTTAGCTAGTTAGTTAGTTAGTTATTTAGCTAGTTAGTTAGTTAGTTAGTTAGCTAGTTAGTTAGCTAGTTAGTTAGTTAGTTAGTCTGTTAGTTAGTTAGTTAGTTAGTTAGTTAGTCTGTTAGTTAGTTAGTTAGTTAGTCTGTTAGTTAGTTAGTCTGTTAGTTAGTTAGTTAGTTAGTTAGTTATTTAGCTAGTTAGTTAGTTAGTTAGTTAGCTAGTTAGTTAGTTAGTTAGTTAGCTAGTTAGTTAGTTAGTTAGTTAGCTAGTTAGTTAGTTAGTTAGTTAGTTAGCTAGTTAGTTAGTTAGTTAGTTAGCTAGTTAGTTAGTTAGTTAGTTAGTTAGTTAGTTAGTTAGTTAGTTAGCTAGTTAGTTAGTTAGTTAGTTAGTTAGTTAGCTAGTTAGTTAGTTAGTTAGCTTCGCTCGTAGTTAGCTTCTTAGTTAGCTACGAGCTAGTTAGCTAGCTAGTTAGTTAGTTAGCTAGTTAGTTAGCTAGTTAGTTAGCTAGTTAGTTAGCTTCGCTCGTAGTTAGCTAGTTAGTTAGCTAGTTAGTTAGCTAGCCCATTCGAACATGAGATGGGTTCTCACCTGTGGATACTGCTGGAGCCAGAATTGGTTTGCTAATTAGCACGGCATTGTAGCCTTTCCATGCTTTCACAAGCAGTTTAGCCATCCAGTGAACACAAGCGTACGCAAATTCTGTAATTTTTAGTTAAAACAAAGAATTGATATTTTTGCTTAATAAGCAGAATCTGATTTTAGCTGCCTAATGATACCAGAAAGAAGGCACCACAGGTCTGCTGAAGGACCTGAGGGAGCAGCGGTGGCGCACTGAAGAACCTGAGGGAACAGCGGTGGTGCACTGAAGGACCTGAGGGAGCAGCGGTGGTGCACTGAAGGACCTAAGGGAGCAGCGGTGGCGCACTGAAGGACCTGAGGGAGCAGCGGTGGCGCACTGAAGGACCTGAGGGAGCAGCGGTGGCGCACTGAAGGACCTGAGGGAGCAGTACAGGACCTGAGGGAGCAGCGGTGGTGCACTGAAGGACCTGAGGGAGCAGCGGTGGCGCACTGAAGGACCTGAGGGAGCAGCGGTGGTGCACTGAAGGACCTGAGGGAGCAGCGGTGGCGCACTGAAGGACCTGAGGGAGCAGCGGTGGCGCACTGAAGGACCTGAGGGAGCAGTACAGGACCTGAGGGAGCAGCGGTGGTGCACTGAAGGACCTGAGGGAGCAGCGGTGGCGCACTGAAGGACCTGAGGGAGCAGCGGTGGTGCACTGAAGGACCTGAGGGAGCAGCGGTGGCGCACTGAAGGACCTGAGGGAGCAGCGGTGGCGCACTGAAGGACCTGAGGGAGCAGTACAGGACCTGAGGGAGCAGCGGTGGCGCACTGAAGGACCTGAGGGAGCAGCGGTGGTGCACTGAAGAACCTGAGGGAGCAGCGGTGGTGCACTGAAGGACCTGAGGGAGCAGCGGTGGCGCACTGAAGGACCTGAGGGAGCAGCGGTGGCGCACTGAAGGACCTGAGGGAGCAGCGGTGGTGCACTGAAGAACCTGAGGGAGCAGCGGTGGTGCACTGAAGGACCTGAGGGAGCAGCGGTGGCGCACTGAAGGACCTGAGGGAGCAGCGGTGGCGCACTGAAGGACCTGAGGGAGCAGTACAGGACCTGAGGGAGCAGCGGTGGTGCACTGAAGGACCTGAGGGAGCAGCGGTGGTGCACTGAAGGACCTGAGGGAGCAGCGGTGGTGCACTGAAGGACCTGAGGGAGCAGCGGTGGTGCACTGAAGGACCTGAGGGAGCAGCGGTGGCCCAGAAACCGGCCTAACCTCGCAAGGCCTGTAGGCTGTAATGCACAGATTAGAATTTAGAAACTCCCTAAAAAGGCAACTCATACAGGAAAATGTTCTACTCAGTAGTCCTTGGCTGTCGTATATTTTTTGGAATTCTGGCCGGCTGCCAAACCCAACAAAAACCCATTAGCCATAAGCTGGAGACAAAAACTGACAGACCGGGAGAAAAACACTTGAAGCTCTGCTGTGCACCCGAAGGCAACGCAAGGCAAACAGAAGGGACACCCCAAGCCCGTGCCGCGTTAAAACAGTTCCCTTACCCTAGGAGCGCAGAGGGAAGTCATGTGACAGTGCAAAGTACACTGCCCAGCTGAACGTGACGCTGCCTGGATCGATGACGTGAACCAGCTGCAATTATTTTTGTCGCCAACTCAGCTTCAAACACGGAACAAGCGCTGGCACGGCTGTTCTGCACTGCAATAGCATAGCTTACTAACTGGATGCTTTTGAGAAGGCAGGGCGACTGTCGGCCTCGGACAGCATTGCGATCTGTCAGGGCGATATTAGGGCTACTGTCAGGGCGATATTAGGGCTACTGTCAGGGCGATATTAGGGCTACTGTCAGGGCGATATTAGGGCTACTGTCAGGGCGATATTAGGGCTACTGTCAGGGCGATATTAGGGCTACTGTCAGGGCGATATTAGGGCTACTGTCAGGGCGATATTAGGGCTACTGTCAGGGCGATATTAAGGTTACTGTCAGGGCGATATCAGGGTTACTGTCAGGGCGATATTAGGGTTACTGTCAGGGCGATATTAGGGCTACTGTCAGGGCGATATTAGGGTTACTGTCAGGGCGATATTAGGGCTACTGTCAGGGCGATATCAGGGTTACTGTCAGGGCGATATTAGGGTTACTGCCAGGGCGATATTAGGGCTACTGTCAGGGCGATATTAGGGCTACTGTCAGGGCGATATTAGGGCTACTGTCAGGGCGATATTAGGGCTACTGTCAGGGCGATATTAGGGCTACTGTCAGGGCGATATTAGGGCTACTGTCAGGGCGATATTAGGGCTACTGTCAGGGCGATATTAGGGCTACTGTCAGGGCGATATTAGGGCTACTGTCAGGGCGATATTAGGGCTACTGTCAGGGCGATATTAGGGCTACTGTCAGGGCGATATTAGGGCTACTGTCAGGGCGATATTAGGGCTACTGTCAGGGCGATATTAGGGCTACTGTCAGGGCGATATTAGGGCTACTGTCAGGGCGATATTAGGGTTACTGTCAGGGAGGTATTAGGGTTACTGTCAGGGCGATATTAGGGTTACTGTCAGGGCGATATCAGGGCTACTGTCAGGGCTTTATTAGGGTTACTGTCAGGGCGATATTAGGGCTACTGTCAGGCGATATTAGGGCTACTGTCAGGGCGATATTAGGGCTGACAGGCGATATTAGGGCTACTGTCAGGGAGGTATTAGGGTTACTGTCAGGGCGATATTAGGGTTACTGTCAGGGCGATATTAGGGTTACTGTCAGGGCGATATCAGGGCTACTGTCAGGGCTTTATTAGGGTTACTGTCGGCGATATTAGGGCTACTGTCAGGCGATATTAGGGCTACTGTCAGGGCGATATTAAGGCTACTGTCAGGGCGATATTAGGGCTAATGTCAGGGCGATATTAGGGCTACTGTCAGGGCGATATTAGGGCTAATGTTAGGGCAAGCACAGTGGACTGTCTGAAGTTATTCATGAAGAAAAGTATGAAATAACTGAGATCACATGACAGACAGAACATCAGTAATGTATATATCATGCACAAACATGCAGAAACACAAAAGCTCCTCACACATCAGTTTATTTGAGCACAGAAATGAAACGCATGGCGATGCAAAATAAACGGAGGTGCCAAAAGATTACAAATCAAAGTGAAGGATGCAAATGGATGATTCATAGAACAATTATAAAAATATGAATGGTGAAGCAATACGCTCATATAAGCAAATAAAATAAAATAAAGAGGTGAAGTGACGCAAATAAACACAAAATGGAACACAAACAGCGCCAAGTCACAATGGCACGAGAAACATACTGCAACTTGAATGACAATACTCGTAGACTAGACTTGGGCCATGGGTGTGAAAACTCCTACAGTACTTGTAAGCAGTCTTATCGATTCGCTGATTAGCGAAGAGCCGGAATAAAACAATGCGAGCATAGAAACGACAAATAAAATCCGGCCAACATCGCCACTGGATCCGACCGCGCGAATTGTCGAATAGAAAATTGCCAAGCGGCAAACACGGCTAAAATTTAGCATTGCTAAAATATAAAAATACATCATCAAGTGCAAAATCATGACACCCTGCGCCTGCATCCAGGCTCTAAGGATCTGGGCGGCTGGGCCTGGGAGGCTTGAAATCTTTCTTGAAAGAACTAAATATAGATTTTTTTCTTTTATAGGTAACCGCTTTATGGATCTAGGCTATTGTTGTATAGGCTAAGTATATGCTAATGGCATATCAACAATAAATGATTACCGTCCAGTACGACTAAACTTCTTCAAAAGTTCACGAGTACTCTGTGCATTGTGGGGTTTGGCAAGCTCTGGCGGGTGAGTCACTGATCCCAGCCCCGACACGCAGATGAAGCCGCTGCCGCACCTACGCCCTCTTCACTAGCAGCGAAGTCAGGCCAAGCATCACCAGGCCGGCCGCGCCCACCGTCAGCACCCGGCGGAACATCCGGCTCTGTTGCTCGTCCGCCTCCGCCCGCTGCTGGGCGCCCGTCGCGTCGCCGGTGCCGCAGAATCTGATCAGGCCGACCTGCGGGCAAGGGGGGGGGGCGGGTGCGGTTGATGGGCCCGCTGGCTGCACTGAAGATCTGGGAGGCTGGCCCAGCAACTGAGGATCTGGGAGGCTGGCCCAGCAACTGAGGATCTGGGAGGCTGGCCCTGCAACTGAGGATCTGGGAGGCTGGCCCAGCAACCGAGGATCTGGGAGGCTGGCCCAGCAACTGAGGATCTGGGAGGCTGGCCCAGCAACTGACACTCTGGGAGGCTGGTGGCCCAGCAACTGAGGATCTGGGAGGCTGGCCCAGCAACTGAGGATCTGGGAGGCTGGCCCAGCAACTGAGGATCTGGGAGGCTGGCCCAGCAACCGAGGATCTGGGAGGCTGGCCCAGCAACTGACACTCTGGGAGGCTGGTGGCCCAGCAACTGAGGATCTGGGAGGCTGGCCCTGCAACTGAGGATCTGGGAGGCTGGCCCAGCAACTGAGGATATGGGAGGCTGGCCCAGCAACTGAGGATTTAAGAGGCTGGCCCAGCAACTGAGGATCTGGGAGGCTGGCCCAGCAACTGAGGATCTGGGAGGCTGGCCCTGCAACTGAGGATCTGGGAGGCTGGCCCAGCAACCGAGGATCTGGGAGGCTGGCCCTGCAACTGAGGATCTGGGAGGCTTGCCCAGCAACCGAGGATCTGGGAGGCTGGCCTAGCAACTGAGGATCTGGGAGGCTGGCCCAGCAACAGGATCTGGGAGGCTGGCCCAGCAACAGGATCTGGGAGGATGGCTCAGCAACTGAGGAGGGCGAGGGCGACCCAGCCGTACGGGATAAAAGCAATGTCAGTTACTGGCTGCTCAGCAATGCAAGATAACAACCGTAAAGCGACTGTGCACTCGTACCGCACTAAGCCCCGCGCATTCCTAGCAGCTATAAACAGCACGCACGGTGACGCACCCTGTTGTCGGATACTCTTAATGCTTGCTCACAAAGCAATATTTTGCCAGCTCTGAGTTTCCAATGATAAAAAATGATAAGCTCTATTGAGTACGAGCAGGCCAGATAAAAGGGGGCAGAGATTGGAATGCAAAGAATTGGAAGACTCGTCAGCTGACCCCTATGGCTCTCTCAATGTGCAACGAGCTTCTAAATTAAATATTAAACTATGCACAAGGCTGTTTCAACAGCGCATTCTTCTAGTTTCGTACCAGTGCCAGCCTGCCCGCCCACGCACTAGAAAAGTCACCTGCCTTGGCAGATAGCAGGTTGATAACTTATAAGCTGGAACTTTTTGGCAAAGTTTTGTAGAAAAAAAAGTACACCAAAGATTTCAAAACGATACGCCTGATTGACAAATTTGGCACTCCTTAGCAGTGAAACTACAATGGGACCGTAGAGATTCCAACAACTCTGTCGGAAAGTCGGGTTTTCCCATAAGCGCCAAGTGCATTCAATTCAACCCCGTGAGCCAATCAGCACTGCGCCTTAGTGCGGCCTTGCCAGGCCTCCGAATTTCATCAGCACGTCGACCTGGCATCAGCTCTGAATTCGTTTTAAGATAACCCAGGGGGGTAGAGACACCCTTTGGCGAATCTCTTTACTTTCGAAGATCGTTAAAATAGCTCGCACTCGACGGTCCGGAGGGTTGGCGACTTGATATTTGAAAAGGTGCGCAACAAAATGTTATTCGCTATCCCGTGCTAAGATTCATCGGCTGGTCGGAGGTCTGCGGGGTCGTCAGAGGCCGCAGCTGCGCCCCTCTTTTAATTGGAAGACACATAAAATGATAATTACCGGTGAGAATGGACAGCACCTTTCTCTTATGCATCATCATGGACGACTCAAGCTACATCTGGTCGGTAACAAGAGCTCTATGACTGGGTGCATTTTTCAGCAACTTGACGCCAATTGTTTGCTAGCCAACTAGGGGTTGAGTGGTTTGAGCGTCGGACTCAAGACTGAAGGTCACGACTGGAACCCACTCTCGAAAGTTATTTGCTTGCTCCAATCCAATTTGCTAAAAGTGGTTTGTCGGTAGGTAGCTTTTGTATCTGTGATCGATTACAGAAAAAACGGCTCTTCACAATTCGGACCAACACGAATTCGAATTTGAAGCCGAAACATGTATTAAGGAAACGGAGTGAGCCATACAATCCAAGTTCTCTCTATAAAGGTAGGACCCAATGTTCATCACTCACTTCTTTACAACTGCATTTCCGGTCGCCCGCGGGCAGATAGGCGGGCAGGCGCTCGGGGCGCGCAGAACGAGATTGACGACAAAGAAACGCCCACGCACAAAAAACAACAGCTGAATGCCTGCAAAGTCAAGCAGCTGGCTGTCTGTCTCTGATATCGATCTGACGTGGGAACCCGGCTTAGGTGCAATTCTCACAGATTTCTCTGCAAATAAATAACACGATTTTTCCCACCGATTGTTCGTGTCTTCATCAAGACAAGGACTCCTTGAACTAATATAAAATATGGATTGGAAACTTACTCTAACTATTGTTCAACACGATTAATTAAAAGCCTTAGCTAAGGACATGGTTCGGGACGATACTCTAAGAGCCTTGAAGCTAAGGACATGGTTCGGGACGATACTCTAAGAGCCTTGAAGCTAAGGACATGGTTCGGGACGATACTCTAAGAGCCTTGAAGCTAAGGACATGGTTCGGGACGATACTCTAAGAGCCTTGAAGCTAAGGACATGGCTCGGGCGATTCTCTAAGAGACTTGAAGCTAAGGAGACGGTTAGGGGCGATTCTCTAATAGCATTGAAGCTAAGGACATGGCTCGGGCGATTCTCTAAGAGACTTGAAGCTAAGGAGACGGTTAGGGGCGATTCTCTAATAGCATTGAAGCTAAGGAGACGGTTAGGGGCGATTCTCTAAGAGACTTGAAGCTAAGGAGACGGTTAGGGGCGATTCTCTAATAGCATTGAAGCTAAGGACATGGCTCGGGCGATTCTCTAAGAGACTTGAAGCTAAGGAGACGGTTAGGGGCGATTCTCTAATAGCCTTGAAGCTAAGGACATGGTTTGGGCGATTCTCTAAGAGCCTTGAAGCTAAGGAGACGGTTAGGGGCGATTCTCTAATAGCATTGAAGCTAAGGACATGGTTTGGGCGATACTATAAGAGCGTTGAAGCCAAGGACATGGCTATTAACTCCAATTAATAGTTAAATATTAGCTATATCTAAAAGAAAGACAGCCCAGGACGCATAAAATGATAGAATATTTAGAATCCAGATATAGCATTAATAGAGCAATATAGTAAAGCCAGGTCTATGCAGAGATGCATGATCAGTCAG
Organism: Macrostomum lignano; assembly: GCA_002269645.1. Lineage (NCBI taxonomy): Eukaryota > Metazoa > Platyhelminthes > Macrostomidae > Macrostomum > Macrostomum lignano. The sequence goes on along the minus strand of NIVC01001411.1, from coordinate 12,061 downwards.
CAGCAGTTATAATTTTGGTGCTTCCTTAACCAATACTACGGCTTAAAATAGATAGATAAAAGCATCGGGCCTGAAAGCCAGCAATCTAGCCTGGGCTAAGATATCAACATCCCCTTTGAGTGTTGGCATTAAAGCCTCCCTTTAAGCCATGGCTTAACTTAAACTCTTACCACCCCTTTGATGATTGGCCTACCAACAACTACCAATCGCCCCTTGGCATCTTAGCAACCCCCATCCCCATGAGCCACAGCATCTTAGCAATTCAGCCCACATGAGTCTTGACATGTAGGAAATTCCCCTTGACATTAAGGGGGGACACTAGCAGTTCCCCCTTGACATTAAGGGGGGACACTAGCAATTGCAATTCCCCCTTGACATTAAGGGGGGACACTAGCAATTGCAATTCCCCCTTGACATTAAGGGGGGACACTAGCAATTCCCCCTTGACATTAAGGGAGGACAATAGCAATTCCCCTTTGACTTTAAGGGGGGCACTAGCAATTCCCCTTGACATTAAGGGGGACACTAGCAATCCCCCCTTGACATTAGCAATCCCCCCCTATGAGCCTTGACATCTTAGTAATCCCCCCCTATGAGCCAAAGCCTTGACATCTTAGTAATCCCCCCCTATGAGCCAAAGCCTTGACATCTTAGTAATCCCCCCCCTATGAGCCAAAGCCTTGACATCTTAGTAATCCCCCCCTAAGAGCCAAAGCCTTGACATCTTAGTAATCCCCCCTATGAGCCAAAGCCTTGACATCTTAGCAATCCCTCCCTATGAGCCAAAGCCTTGACATCTTAGCAATTCCCCCTATGAGCCAAAGCCTTGACATCTTAGCAATTCCCCCTATGAGCCAAAGCCTTGACATCTTAGCAATTCCCCCTATGAGCCTTGACATCTTAGCAATTCCCTCTGAGCCTCGACAACTTAGCGATTCTGCCCGCCCATGAGTATTTTATGGTTGAGAGGGGGTTCTACCTGAACTAAGATATTTGAAGAATTGAAAAAACGCTGTCTTACTAATAGCAGCCAAGATCTTTGACCTACAGTGTAGATCTCCTGTGATCTACAGTATGCGCATAGCGTTAACGACTGACTCGGAACTCAACACTGCATGGTTGAATATGCTATCTGTAATATACAGCACAAGACAGCGGTGACCGCCCGCCGCAAATTGGATTTACAGACATGCAAGAATCCCAGTTCAGGGCTACGGCTCAGGTTCTTTCTTAAGGCAGGAATTAAAGTTTTTTTTTGCTGCAATGCTTTCGGCAACTGCGCCCTTATCATATATTCATGCCTTTTCCTTCCCATGCCTTCAGTCTTATCTATCCAAACCTCTCCACTAGCCACTACCCTTCTTGCTGAGCTAAGGACACGGCTTCCAATATCTCCAGACTTCATTACTTAAAAGTAAAACTGGCGCTCACCCAATCGCCGTTGCTGTGAATCCAGGGTGCCACTTTTGTCACCAGATAATCGACAGTCCAGCCGGCCACGTCGCCAGCCGACACCGGCACGCCCTGGCTGGTGCACTTGTCCATGAACATGCCAACAAAGATGAACATGGTGACCACCCGGCCCCAGTTGCAGCCGTCAGCAAGCATCGTGTCTAACACCTGCTCAAAACTCTGCCTGGGATGCTCGGCGTCCATCATCCAGGTATTGCACAGCTCGGTCAGCGGCTTCCGATACCGCTGTTCGTAGTCCTTGGTGAGGGTCAGCAGGCAGCGCAGCAGATCGGACATCATGGGATCCAGCTCCCGATGAGGATTAATACCACTATTGCCATTAAGCTGATACCTGTGATACAGGTAGCAGTGTACAAGTTTCGTGGCTATTGCCTTGTCCCGGTTGCAAGCTAAGTCTGATGCCATTGAAAAGTCGGAGAGATTGGTCAGATCAATTCGACCACGAGCTGGAAATGTTTTATTTATGTGTAAAGCAAGCAGAGAAATTTCTAGAACACGAGTATTAAGCAAAGGCCTCAACAAACCGAAGCTACGCAAGGCTTCTATTATACCTATTAAGGGTTCACGGCCAAACAGCCAGCCAATGAGAGTCAGGCACGCAGTCATTAGGCAAGAGAGTGCCGCAGCGCCCCACTCTCCGCCACAATTTTCTACTCTCGCCTGAGAATGGGTAATAAATGTGAAGAAATCTCTAGTAAACTAGAGTGGCTATTTTTAGCACCAGGCCTTTCCCATAAGTATCGCACTCGCAGAAACATTGCCCACCAGCTCAATCGGGTCAGAGTACTCACTGTCACACACACACTGCTACTGCTATGGTGAGAAATTCATCAAATGTGGAAAAAGCCGAGACTTATGTTTATTGACTCATTGATTGATAGTTGATGGTAGATAAAGGCAGAGACAGAGAGTATCAAAGGTCACGACTCACGAGTTTTATAACTCAACCAAGGCTGCACAAAATTTTTGGCATACAAGAAGGTCAAGTTTAGATGCCAAAAAGGTTCAAATTCACTTTATATCTTGAAAATCTGCTTCTCTATTTTATAAGTTAAGGCTCTTCCACACCACCAACAAATGAGACCAATTTTGAGTGATCACATCACATGGCTTTTACAATCAGTAAAATTTGATGGCTTATAAAAAAACATTTAGTTCAGGGGTCGGCAACCTTTTTGCAATTGAGGGCTAAAATATGCAGCGTTTACCTTGCTAATAACTGGACTAGAATGAAACCAACATGCACTCTCCCCTACCAATAATGCTTCCACTTTCGATTAATATGTGCAAGCTTTAAACCATCAAAATTACATGTACTTTCATACTTCTCTCCACTCACTATATATACTGTTTGCATTAAATAATTTGGTTCAAATAAATTTCGACCCTGAAGATGTGCAATATTAGACGAAATGCATCAGCAACTTAAATAAATAACTAATACTTAATGTTGATATTGACCTTTATCTACCATTATAGTTAATATCTATACTCAGCAACATTGAAAGTCACTATCACAGAATATTCTGTCTGTGGTTGCCACTTTTGAGAGTGCAGATAAAGTCTTTCAGTCTTGCAAGTGATATAACTTAGCTACACTGTGATAGATTTGGGTTAAGGAATGAAGTGGGGGATTGCAGTTTGCAAAGATTTGATAGATCCCTATTGGAATAAGTCTCAAAACCCATAGAGACAGAAATTACAAAGCATGGCAGAAAATGACAAATAATGGCAAATAAAAAACCTAGAAAATAAAATACAAAAAGTCTTGTACAGACATTCTGTATAGACATTCAATAAAGTCTTGTACAAACATTCTGAAACTCTACTCAGTCTTGAATGACAACTATGTTACTCCTGTGGTCTTGCATATGTACTACACTTCTAATGCCACTACCTATTGACTATAATGCACTGCAACATGCAATACTGCCCTCCATATATGCGCAACCTTGGGAATCACTCAGTCATTTCTATTGGCAATACACACATGTAAGTTGCTATTGGCTGATAGCAGTCACATTTGACTACTCTTCCGTCCAATAGCGACTTACATGTGTGTGTGTCTGTATGTGTGTGTGTGTGTGTGTGTGTGTGTGTGTTGCCAATAGAAATGGCCAGGTGAATCCCTAGGTTGTGCCCAAGCATGCTGCCCTTTACCATAATGCAGCTACCTACCTTTTAAATCTACTTAACATAACACTAGTAAATATTGAAAATGCAATGGATAGTAATCCATGATTTGTTAACTTATTCCAATAAAGAGACAGATTAAAGCTATATCTCAGTTTTCTTATATCTTTTATTTCAAAATAGCATAAGACATTGCTCACTACTAGTGTATAGTAGCAACTTTTTAATGTTGCTAAGTTAGCATAGAATCTTTAAATATTATACTAGAGACAGAACAAATATTTAGTATTTTGAAAAATTGATCACTTTAAGATTAGCTTAGCTTAGAGCTAGAGTTTGGCTCTAGGATTATTTCTAAAAAGTATGAATATATGCTAGGCCCTACGTTAAAATAGCTACATAGTATTTACTATACAATTATAGAAAATGTACATGCTAACAATGGCAATTTATATATCATCTAGTCAAAATTCAAAGTCATTTTAAAAGTATAATATACTGCTTTAAACTAGATTTGTATAGCAAGGTGCTCTAATTTGCTTTATTACGAGTTTGATAGCCTATTGTTCAAAAGTTTGTGATGGCAATATAAATATATATATTAGTAATAATATGTAAATACATTTTATAATTATATTATATTATATATATAAATAAAAACAAAATACAACAAAAAAACTTTTAAAAAGACAACTATAAAGACTATATCAAAAACAAAGATTATAAAACAGATAATAGGCCTATAGCAATGCCAAAATTCTAAACGCCAAAAATTATAAAAAAGGGTAACTAGGCCTAGTTTAAGCATTAGACCTACCTAAATAACCTAATCAATATAAAAATATTGCCATCTTTATAAACAATGCTTAATGAATCCTTGATTGCTAATTTGTAAAGTGGCAGATTTATAGGAATTAGGTACATAAGTCATAATGATTGGGCATCCAGGCATACCCCACTTTTCACATTCATTAGAATTTTGATTTATTATATTGAAAATTACATATTATGTAGAATAATAATATGGATTTTGATACTGAGCCTCTTCATATCGCTGGTTCAAAAAACGGAACCGGTTCCGAACCGGTTTGACACTCTTCATATTGATGGTTCGAAAAACAGAATCAGTTCCGGAACATGGTTCTGGTTCTGGAATATGGTTCGAGAAATTTTCTCGAACCGTTGTCTTGTCATGTTTACACTTTAACAGTAAAATATATTTGAAATCGTCAATTTTTTATTATTGTTATATAATTATTCCATTTTTGTCATTTCCAAGAGGAAAAAAGTCAAGGAACGACAAAATTAAATTGTAAAGGTAAGGTAGCACGCTTTAGCAGGCAGAGAAATACAAAAGTTAAAATCAACATAGATTATAATAAGTTCTTTCTTCCGACGCGTTTCGGTCCAACAATGACCATCTTCAGGGTCTGGTGTATTTTTAACTCACACAACTTTATAATTATAAGTGAACAAATGTTAACTGTACAGTCCAAAGGGCATGTTATGGGCAGAATTTTCCAAAATGTTAAGCATAGATTGCAAGTACATAGAACTGTCAAACATAGAATGGGTTCGAAGCTCCTCATTTCACACTGGTTCTGGTTCTAGAACTCGAATTTATTCTGGTTCTAGAACCGATTCCCGTGAAGAGGCTCAAGTATCAAAAACCGGAAAACCCCGTTTCTTAGAAAACTTTACGAGGCAGGTTTTTTCGAAAAATACACTACGGAGATAGGAATTGAAGTTTCCATTTTTAAGCACAATTTTTTTTATTGGTTTCGATATAGAAGCTGGAAGACACAATGTTTATCTTTTGCTATATTCTGTCTTTCTTTAGCCCCATTGATTTTTATAAAGCTTTGCAACAGTCGGCTAAGAATAATCATAAAACAGATCGCAAGTTTCAACTGCTACTCGTATATATACATTTTAACTAATTTAACAAACACGCTCGCACAAGTCTAGGCCTAATTTTAACTACTCGTACACTTTTACAAATACATTTTATCACATGGAATTCTGATACATGTGAAATTGTAATTCTAATAAATATAATATTGTGACTGCGTCGCCCTTTTGACTGTCGCCCTTTTGATTTGTCGCCCTTTTGACCTGTAGCCGACATAACGATAACCGGACTTTATTAGTTCAAGCCAAAATTATTCGTCCGTCATGTTAGCCGTTAACGTTAACATACATGTATTTTCCAGTATGTTAAAATGCCCGCGACGCATTGTTCACTGCACGATATGCAACCCCAAGGCGCGACACCATGAGGACTGAATGTTTTACGAAAATTTACTTCCAAGAAGTGTACACGTCTAAAAAAATTTGACATCGCATTACTACTTCTCACATTCTCTGGCTGGCGGCTATAATCAGCTACAATTTGTTGAGTTGCCGTAATGTCTGGTTGATGAATCCCGCGGTTGACGAAATGGCCGGTTGATTAAATTTCCGGTCACCATTGGCAATAGCCTCCCGCTTACAAACATAGAGGCCTATTCCTAGTTAGATTCCTAGTTTAACTGTGAATATCAAGGTTAACTACATGTAGGAATGAGGGAAAGAGCTCACCTCTTAGATAGAGTGACTATACTGTTTGAATTAAAAGCACTTTAAAACAAAATGATACTTCAGTTGTTTATTCCTACTGCTTCTAAGGCTATTTCTAACCAAAAAATCAATCTACATTTACTAAATCTTACTGAATTGCTAAATCTGGAATTGCTTATTTGAATCACTGCTGAAAAATCTAATCGCTACTCACAGCAATAGAAAAGTTCGGGTATGACTAATTTCCGGGACGCTCATTAAATTAAACAATTCTTTCGTCTTTCTAGTTAACTCTAGATGCAAGCTTCTATTTGTCAGTTTGTTAGCTGCTATGAAACAAATTAAAGGACCACACTGGTAGTAGAATCTACTACAGTGTTCTTTCATGGTTGGCTGCTGTGCTGGTTGTGGATGTAGATCCATAAACATTCCTCATTACTGTGTGAGTGGGTGTACGGCAAACAGTTTGAGTTTGACACTAGGTAAAAGTCCTATATACTCTCAACAGCAAGAGGACATGCACAGTTTGACAGTTCAGCAAATCCCTGGTTAAACCATGAGGATGGACAGGCAAGGAGGCAAACAAAGCGGCGTTTCATGGCGAGCAAGAGGCGGCAATAGCGCAACGAAGCATTAAATGGGGAGCAGCAAACGAACTCCCAAGCCTAAAGATGATAAGACAGTTAGTCAGAGTAGAGACGGGGAAAATTAAAAATGCGACACCATCTGACCGACCGTCCGAGACTTGCGGGCCACAGAAGCACCGTCACTGAAGTAGCGCTTCATACAGTCAGAGCGCCAGTCACCCAGGGCCATGATATCAGGCAAGGCCAAGCCCCGCCTGCAGGGCAAAGCCGGCCCCACCGCGCCGCAGGCTGTGGCCGGAGAAGGCGGACGGGTTGAAACCGCAGTTACGCAGTGCCTGCCGCAGAAGCGAGATCAGCAGACGAGGCTTCAAATGCAGCCTCCGCGAGCCCACGAGGTAGGAGAACAACGGGACGGTGGCGCAGGTGGTGCAACGCCGCACTGTGACAGGGCACCAGGCCACGCCGGCCAGGCAGGGCAGCTGCAGCTGCACCGTGTGGACACGCTGCCCGCGAACTGCATGGTTGGTCTTGGACCGCTACAGCTGCAGCACCAGCCTGGAGCCGGAACAGGACAGATGGCTAGAGCGCAGCTCAGCAGCTCCAGAGTCCGGCAGCAGGTCGCCGACTCGGATCAGCCCCCACCAGGCCACCAGCAAGGCGGCGTAAGAATGCAGACCACAAGTTCGGGGCGAAGCCTCGACGGGCCGCAGGGTCGCCCGCAAGCCGCCGCAGGTGAGCAGGCTCGAGCGCCGTCGCCTGCTTGGTCTGAAACCCCAAGAAGCGCCGAGCGCCCCTCAAAAGGAACTGCAGCTGTGCCGCCCCTCGAGCTGAGTCTGGCGAGCAGGCCAGCTGGTGGGGCACCGAGACGGCATTGATGTAAGACCGCAGGGCCGAGAAGGCGCTGATCCGTGGTTGCACCAGGTGGACGACGTACTGGCACAGGTCGCTCTCGCTGGCGGTGGTCGGATCGATGGCCGCCAGATCACAGAACGCACGCCAGGCCTTGAATTGGCTGCGGTAGGATTTCCCGGAACTGTCTGCGAGGGCGAGGCGGCAGAGCAAATCGGCGGAGACTGGGCGGGCCGTCCCGAGAGCGGAGGCGACCCGAAAGCGGAGGGCAGCGCGAGAGACACCGAGAGCGCGTGCATGGCAAAATTGTCAGGCAAAAGGCAGATATGGCAGTAAAAACGAAAGCAAAAGTAAGCAATCCAGCAGAGAGCCAAGCATACGACCCGGCAGATGATAAGCTTCAATACAAATACCATCACGAATGCAGAACCAAGGCACAGTTTGATAGATCCGAAGGAGATCAGGATGACTGCAGGACAAGCACTTTATCATGCCGAGAGCGGCGGTACTATCAGAGTACACCACAACTTTGGTATTGACCAGAGTCGAGCGAAACTTTAAATCAGGGGTAAGCAAACTCAAACATAAAAAAGCAAACGCATGCGGCTTATGAAGCTTCTCTAACCGAAACTTCACTAGGAATCCGGCCAACTCGAGGTTTGTGTCGTCTCTCCTCTCCCCTCTTCTTTCCTCTCTCCCTCTTCTCTCCTCTCTCCCCTCCTCTCTCCCCTCTTCTTTCCTCTCTCCCCTCTTCTTTCCTCTCTCCCTCTTCTCTCCTCTCTCCCCTCCTCTCTCCCCTCTTCTCTCCTCTCTCCCCTCTTCTTTCCTCTCTCCCCTCTTCTCTCCTCTCTCCCTCTTCTCTCTTTTCAGCTTTTTCTCGCCCCATCCTCACCAAAAGGCTTGGTTCACACTGCCATTAAATTGACAATCAGATCACATATGCGACATACAATGAAAAATCACGTTTTCACTTCAGCATTTGTAAGAAATTTTATCCAAAAAAATTAAATTGTGTAAATTTTGTTCTGTTTCCGACAGATAAAGGCTCCGACAGAAAATTTGCGAGCCCCTTCCTAAATCAAATTGTTCCAACAACTTGTCACAAGTTTGATCTTGTCACAACATTGCACAGAGACCGGTCACGGATGAGTTGCTGCGACCGAGCGTCGCACCGAGGCGGAAGGTGCGAACTGGCAGAAACAGCGGTGGGAAATAAGAGGAAAGTTATAACGGCTCATTGCGCGCGAATCGCGATAAATCAGCGACATCATTTTTATGCCGAATCGGTTCTAACTGGTCTTGAAAGCAACGCCGTTACAAAGCGGCGCTCCGCATATTATTCGGATGCGATAAAGCATTGGGCAGGTTTGAGGGCTCGATAACGAATTGATAGCTGGAATTGTAGAGTCTTTCCCCATGATCTGCTCTCCATCTCTATCAACTAAGCACGCGCCTGTCTCTCTCTGTATCAACTACACTTTTGGTAAAAAGCGGTGTCGTCAGCCATCAGCTTAGATCATGCACGCATTATCACGTGAAAACTGTTCAATCAAAGCAAAGACCTTCATTACACGTGTGCGTTAGTCCGTAGAGATGGCCGGATGGATTAAAAAATTGCGTATCTACTCGTATGAGTATGTTTATTAATAACAATGTTCTTTATGACATCTAGGCAGCTGTCAATGGCTATGATTGACAGCAACAGCTAACGATTAAGTTCAAGGATTTTGACTTACGATAATTTTTGGCGAAAGAAAAAATATTTTGTTAACTTCGGCTAGATTCTTAACCAGAAAAAGTTGATCAAAAACAAAGGAAAATTAGCGCAAAAATATGATCCTACAACTGTAAACTCGACAGAAGTTAAAAAATCGAGAGGACCTCGTCGTCTCGCCCTCTTGTGCCACCTCCTTCCGCCAAATGAGTACGCCACTGTCTTACTTCTTTTCAAATGCAAAGCAATGGGTCCGTACGAGTATTGTGTTGGTTTGTGACTGGTTTTGACTAGTCAATAACCAGTTTTAAACCCCTCTCATCTGCCACGCCTTGTGTCGCCTTGCGTACGTTCTCTCTCTCCCTTGTCCGCGCTGTGTTGGGGTGCTTGGCTCTGCGTGCGTGGGGTGGTGGCTTGGTGGGGTGGGCTTTAGCCTCTGGGCCGTCGCCCTTTTTATTGGCGTCTCGCTCAGTTGACTCTGCGTTTTTTCGGCTGCCTGCGTGAGCTAAAATTTGAGCAGATTCTGCCAAAGCTGCACCTTGACCTCGAGGTCAATGGGCTTCTGCACCACGCCACTTCCCGCTAGGAGAAGGGAGCCACGGTGATCTTAGGGCTTTCTGACGCCTTTGCTAAGCGCTTGCCGCCTGTGGCAGTCAATTGTCGGTCTCCCTTTAGGTTTGCATCATCATTAACGGCCGCGTCATTGACACGCATGCCCAGTACACTAGCAGATTCTCCACGGTCTTCCAGAATGAAGTCCTTGCTATCAGCTCCTGCGCTGCAGAGCTGAACGCCAAGGGTACGAGAGGAGAGACTATCGTCATCCACTCTGACAGACAAGCGGCCGTACAGACCCTCTGCCACACCACTGCGAACTCCTGGACAGTCGCTGACTGCACCCGGCAGCTCAACCTCCTGGCCAGTAGCAATACTGTCAGGCTGAAGTGGATCCCAGGGCACGCATGGTTTCCGGGGAACGAGTTGGCAGACACCTTCGCCAAGAGGGGCGGCTCCGGCTCATTTCTGGGGCCCTGAGCCCCTGGTCCCTATCCCTTCTTCGGTCATCCAACTTCAGATCGATGACTGGACTGGTTCCTTTCACATAGACAGATGGACGGGCACCCAACAACAACAAAATAAGCGGTCAGCGTCTCAGGGCACGCCGTAGGGCCAAGTCGCGAACGAACGCCTCGTCGCCGAACCAAATCCGGGGGCGCTGGCGTCAGCCAGCAGGCAGTCGACAAAACGCCGAGTGCGGACCTGCCCCCCTGGTAGAACTGTGCTCACAGAACGAAAGGCAGCCCAGGCAAGCCCGCGGCGACGCTGCAAATCCTCGCGGACGCCGGAAACCAGACCGCCAAGGTAGATGAACTGCTGAAAACACGGAAGCTCTGTCGCCAGTCCATCAGCGCCTCGGAACAAAATTGCAGCCTCGATGTCGTCCGGCACGCAGGGCATGACAGTTTTCTGCGCGTTGACCACCAGGCCGACACTTGCCGCAAAAGTAACCAGCTTGTCCAGTTCTCGCTGGGCCCCCACGACAGTTGAGGACAGCAGGGGAGTTCAGCGTCCTATGGTAGCGTGCTCTGTGGTACGGCTGGGACTCGATGTAGATAAGCCTCTCTGTCCTGGCGCCACCCAGAAGATCTGTATGGGCCAGCGCAGCTGCAGCTAAGCGGGCAGCACCATGTCGTTGACCGCGCCGATTTCGCTCACACCGATGCTCAACACGCCGACGCTCGCTCCGCTGCCCTCGCTGGGTCCTGCCGCTGTGAGCGAAAGCGCGCAGCAGTTAAGCGCAGCTCACCATCTTGACCATTTGGAGGTCGCGGCATTTACTTGCACCGGGTGGAAATAAATAAATTGGCGACAACGGCGATGGGGGGGGGCCACGGGCAGGCGACCAGTAAAAGAACCGGTCGAGCCAGTCTTGCCCAGGCGATCGGCCAGCTCGTTGCCGGGTGGCCGAGTGCCCAGGGATGCACCCTATGCAGTCGATGCAGTCGAGGACTGTACGCGAGCAGGTGGTGGTGCGCTCAAGGGCGTGAACCGCCGCTTGACTGTCGAGTGGAGGGTAATCTCCTTCCCCCAGATGCACTGATTGTACAGCTCCATGGCGCAGGAGCTGATGGCGAGAACTTCGTTCTGGAAGACGGTGGAGTAGGTGCCGGTGTGTTGGAGAAGGTCGCCACAGTTCTCCCTCCAGATACGATGCAGTAGCCGTAGTCAGAGGCGGAGTTGATTTGGGACCCGTCAGTGAAGCAGTGGATTTCATGGGGTTCCAGTTGTCCCTTGCTTCATGACGTGGTGGAATGCTGGTTTTTAATTTGAGCGGAGGGCAGAGCGTGGACGGAATTCCGTCCGAGAGGGTCAGCAGGCCTCTCGCTGCTTCCAGGTCTCGCAGACTGAGGTCGCCATGCGGCCGGAGGTTCCGCTTTCTGAAGGTGAACTGCTTCTGGATGGGGACACCCGCGTCAAGCAGACGGCGGGGTGGTCTCATTGCCTCCCTCTAACAAAGAGGTCAAGGGGGAATGTCCAATATGGAGTTCATAAAAGTGAAGGGCGTAGAGGGAGCCGCGCTCATGAATGCTCGACAAGCGCGGCCTTGCACCCTATTTAGAACCTCAAGAACCCCTTTCACCTTTACTTAGGGCACTGTTTCAAATGAAGCGGCGAAGGAGATGGCCGTCTACAATGGCAGTGTAAATCCACCAGAGGCGGCGGGGGTGAGGCCCCACGTAGCGCC